>PVKC010006248.1:0-31517 GCA_004027635.1 Crocidura indochinensis | reverse complement strand
GAGCACTGCCGGGTGTGACCCAAAAACCACAAAAAAAGAAAGAAAGAAAGAAAAAAGAAGCAGTGGAGAAGAGAAGTAGCCTGATGAGAGGCAAAACCCTATTTGAAAAGTGATGGTATAGTTTTGGGTGAGGGCAGGCTCCCCTGGAAACAAAGCATAGAGTTCAGGCTAAAGAGAGAGTTCCATGGACTGGATCATAGGTTCATTTTCAGGTTCTCTGAGCACCATCTAGAGTGACCCAGGAGCTCAGAACCAGCTCAGTCTCTGAGAAACACTAGATGTGGCCTAAAAGCAGAACAAAATTTCAAGGATCAAATCCTGCCCACTGGCCAGGTTCCTGAGGCCTCTTGGGATCCTCTCCTCCAGCCTGTTCCTAGGCCTTTACTCAGGCAACACCTCTGGGCTGGTCTCATCCACCTTTTCTATCAGCCTTCATCTCCTCACTCAACACAGAGTTCAGCTCCATGGCGAACAGCCCAGCTCCTGCCTGCTTAACAGATACTGAGTGTCCATGCATGCTTTGTTCCTGGACTGCACATGTTCCTGGAATAGACGCTTGACCCAGAGCACTCCTGGCATAATGCTATTTTGAAATATTAACCACATTTTCCCTTTTTCTGTATGTCTTTGAGTGTTTCTGTTCATTCACATTCCTTACCTCAGAGAGAGGAAAAGCTGAAAGTTAAAAGGAGGGACTGAGAGGTGGCTCAGTGAGTAGGGAATTTGCCTTGCATTCGGCTCACTTAGGACAGACTGCGGTTTGATCCCCCAGCATCCCATATGGTCCCCCAATTCAGGAGCATTTTCTGAGTGCAGAGCCAGGAGTAATCCCTGACCCCTTGAGCATCACTGGGTGTGGCCCAAACACACACACCCCAAAAAAGTTAAAAGAGCCAATTCTTGTCTTTTATGTTTCCACAGCCTGCTCTTTGGAAAGGAATTGAAAACACTAGGGCTTAAGAAATAGATATGGATTAATAACTGTTATGATATGAGCCATATCAAAGCCAAGATCTGAACCTGGAAGTGAGGCTTGGACAGAGGGGAAGAGCGATAGCACAGCAAGTAGGGCATTTGCCTTGCATGTGGCCTAACCTGGGTTCAATCCTCCGTATCCCATGTGGTCCCCTGAGCCTGCAAGGAGTAATTTCTGAGCACAGAGCCAGGAGTAACCCCTGAGCAACTGCTGGTGTGGCCTAAAAGAAAATTAAAAAAAAGGTCTGTATAGTTTGGTTCTTTCCTTCAGGATCCTTGAATGGGGTTATAGGATCTGGGACAGGGATCTGAGAGAACCTGACGTTGTTGAGCAGGTGAAAATGAGAAGGATTAATCACTTCTCTCTCAAGTGTGCTTATCCTCTAATGCAGAGTTCACCCTTTTCCCAACCTTTCACTAAGACTTCAGCAACAGGCATAATACAGTACATAGGGTGCTTGTCGTGTACACAGCTAACCCAGATCCAATCTTCAGTATACCATATCGTCTCCCACGTGATTTCTGTGTTCAAAGCCAGACATAGCTCCTTAATATCACCTGGCATGGCCCCCAAAGAAAGAAAACAATGACTCTGGCAACAAATTAAGAAGCCAGAATTTATGATAAACGACATCAGCAACCATAGTACCTGGGCTAGGAGCAGCTGCTATGGTCAGGTTGTTGTTAAGACTTTGTCAGTCCACAGGTTTCCCAATCAGAGGGGCTAGAGTGTTCGGCCTGTCCACTGCAATCTTGTGACTTCACAGCCACAAGCCATCTAAAGCTAACTAGGCTACAGGCACTTTGTCCCTGTGATATTAGGTTGGTTGCAACCCCCATATTTTGAGGTCTTTTCTGAGCCAGCTGTGTGGGCAGGAGAAACTGGAAACGCTGGGCCTCCCTAGAAACCCATTAAGGGAGAAGTGTAAACCCTGAGCTCTGCCTGGGGAGGAGCCCGGATGCCGCTGGTTTGCATCCTCAGTGCTTCCTTCCCCTGCTGAATTATTTATGCCCATGGCCAGGCGGCAAATCAATAATGCAGAAGGCAGCAGCCCTGGCAAGGCTCTACCTCCAGGTGACCCACACTGCCTCTACTTCATGAGGGACACTCTCCCAGCCCTTCTTCAATGAATGTGGTCCTGAGGGCACCAGACTGGAAGAAAGGCACAGATCCACTCAGGAGGTACCCTCCTTCTACTCCCTGATTTGAACTTGCCAGGCAGGGCCTGTTCTATATCAGTCCCACAGAAACATGAAGGCTTGGCTATTGAGTCTAGGAACACCTGGCACAGGACAAGGCATGAGAGACAAACCCAGTTTCTCAAGGTATCTCCTGCTCTTCTTCTAGGGTCTGGAGTCTGAGAGATAGAGTGCACCCAGAGAACTGGGGTATTGATTTTGGTTGTGAGCAGAAATTCCCATCCAAGTCTCTTTAGGACCTGCTTGACTTTCTTCAGTACCACCTGCAGAAGGTTCCAGCAAGTATGCACTAGGAATCCAGAGGCTGGAACGTAGGGGATTCTTTCACTTTCTTGAGAATTGTACTTTTAGGGCACATCACCCTGACCCTCTAATGTCCTCCCCTGTTCACACACACACACACACACACACACTCACACATGCGCACACATATGCCAATTTGCCAATGAGGGTTGGATGCAAACCTCTTCTACTTTGAGATTCCACCAAACTGATCCAGAATTTCTTTCTTCTCAATGTTTCTTCAATTGGGTGACTCCCAAGTGATGCCTAGGACAGTTCCCAGTTATTTTCAGCAAACAGAGCCCGTAGTTGAATGCTTGGGCCAAAGATGCAGTGCTAATTAGGCCTGAAGTTCAGGAATTACCTGGGTCACACCAGTGGTTCTCCAGGGGCCTTCAGGCCCATGCCCAGATATGTGGTGTCAGGGATCAAGCCTGTGTCAAGTGCATGCCAAACATGCACCCTAACCTCTGTGCCATCTCTCTAGCCCAGAGTTTCTCAAATATTTTTATTTGGCATAGTAAACCCCAGTCATAAGAAAGAAAAATGATTATTTTTTTAAGGGATAATCATAGACCCACTAAAGAAGATACCCTGAGGAGAGATACAATGCTAACCTGCTCTGACTTCAGTTATTTCTCCCACAACTTCCTCTGCTGTGGTACCTCAGCACTAGTGGGGACTGTGAGTTCTGAGGTGGTCTGTGGACAGAGGTTCTATACTTCTGTCAGCTCTGGGCAGGGTCCAGTTCAATGGTGCACTGCCCCCACTGAGCGGTGAAACTCTAGAGGCTGGTTCAGTGGTCTCTAACCACAAATGGCCATTAAACTCACTTGAAAAGCTTTTAAAAATATGGATGTTCAGACCACACCCCAGACCTCAGAAACCAAACCCTCTAGGAGCAGCAGACACACATGAGCAGTTTTCAGCTTCACAAGTGATTATTGGCTGGCTGGCTAGAGACCAACCTGGTCATTCCTTACAGGAGAGATTGAGGCTGCCCAGGAGGACAGGCTGGAGAAGGAGACCTGGATCACAGCCTGAATGCTCTCCAGGACTCTTGTTTGAGCCCAGAGGACTAAAGGCAGATAGAACTAAGGATTGAGGAAAGCAGAGATTCGGGGTCCTTCCTCTAAGATTCTGGGGTGTCACGCATATCACATCCCCTCCCTATTTCATCTTCATTTGTGCCTCTAACCAGTGCTCAAAATGTCTCTGAAAAGATCATGATACAGACAAAAAGCTGCAGAGAAATGTGACTCTTCTAGGCCAGGCAGCACTGTGAAAGGACAGGGAAGTGTCTAGCTGTCTTGGAATAGCTCCTGTCCCTAAAGCCTGTGTCATAGAGGACTCTCGGTGAGGTTATTGTGGGCCACTCTAACTTCATTTTTTGCTTGATTAAGTGTGATAGAGTGCTGCCAGGGAGAGCTGCAGGGATTTACTGTGGCTATTTGTACAAAAAAGAGGTATGTGCCCCCATAGCACCAGCCTGACCCCAGTCTTCTCAGCCTCCAGAAAGGAGAGCCCTAAATTTCTGTTGTGTCCAAGTCACCAATACTGCAGGGCTTTGTGATAACTGCCACCATACATTTGGCCTCTGGTGCTAGCCGATGCTGTGGCTGGGGCCTGGAGCCCTGAATGGGCCATTCCACAGCTGGATAAAACAGGCAAAAGCCTTAACCCACACTGAAGCTCACTGCTCAGCTCCCAGTCCTCCCCTCAAGAGTCACTGGCCACATAACCTCCCCCACAACTTGGCACACACAGGCCCACTGCCAACCAGCACGTTCATCTTTATTGTTTTCCATGCAGAGAAGTATAGAGGGCACTGGTGAGTGTGGGCAGTGGTAGGACAGGCAGTTCTGCTGTCCTTATGGGAAACAGGGGCAGGCTGGGACAGCACCCTAAGCCAGGAGACGCTGTGTTCATGCAGTCAGCTGCTGGATCGAAGACAGTGTGGCACAGCAAGGCCACCCTTCTTTCCAGCTTCAACAAGGCCTTAGGGTGCCCACTGCTGAGGGACCTTCTTCCACGATTAAAACCAAAGGGTTTCTGGTCCTCTAGTTCTGGGTTTCTCCTAACTATGGGAGTTGAGAGGGAGTGATGGTCTTGTGGGCCAGGTCTCTGAGCTGGGTCCTGGTGCAATTCAGAGTTCGGTGTCCCTCCAGCCTGAATGGAAAGACTTGATTGCAGCTCAGCCAGAGCCCCTCTGTTCAGGCTGCTCTGGGATCTGAGTGTAAATAGGTGTTGTCCAGGAGTGACATGCTGATCACAAGGTATCTTGTGGGGACAGATAAGGCGTGTGTGATATCCCTGGCACATATAAGCACATGCAGGGAAAGAACTGCCCCTGCACCCTTTACCCTGAACGGTGCCTAAACCTTCAGCTTCATTTCTTTTGGCTCCCCGGGGATACCTGATGCCTGCTAGGAGACAGACCCTAGCAGAACCAAGACCTGGGAGGCGCTGATACTAGAGTTCCCCTATATCCCCACGCCAGACCTAACCTCAAGGATGACACCATTTCTCTGGCTTGCCACCTCCACCCACTGAAAAGCAAGGGTGGCTCTTATTTGGGTCTCAACAGGCTCATGATACAAACCAAGCAGGACCCTCCTTAGTATATTTCCCAGGTCAGGATGGATGCAGAAGTTCCAATTCTACAGGGAGCTCCACAGTGGGTCTGGGGCCTGCCAAGAGATGGACCCTTCTAGAAGGTTCCAGGCTGCTCTCAGGACCCTTGGTCCCTCCTGACAGCCTCTGTGCTAACTAATTCTTCCTCCAAGGAAGGCAAGGTTCTGAAAAGTGAAGGGAAACATTCTTGGTTAGTTGTGGATAGTCTGGCTGTGGCTAGTTTACCGTCCATCATGACCTTCCACTCTCTGGAACCCAGGGAGCTTGTAGCACTCTTCTCCAGGGATCTGAGAAATGAAATCATGGGGTGGTTACAGAAAAAGGCCAAAGGAGAAGAATCCTGGGACCAAAGCCCAGCTTAGTTCCTGAGGGTAGGCTCTGAATTAGGTGAAAATTCTTCAGTTCCCCAGCTACTGAGCACACTCCCAGCCCAGGGTCATCATCCACCCAGACTGTGCCTTCAGCCATTCTCTTCCCTCTGTCCCGGAACTTTCCTGGCCCGCATAAAACCCAGTATGGACCACTGAAGACAGTTTCAACATGCTGACCGCTTCCTCTGGGGGGCCTAGTGCCTCCATAAGGACAGCCTTGCTGTGTTGCCTGGCCTGGGGCTCCTCAGAGGAGCCCCTCAGCAGTAGTGACTGAGCTGGGAACAGGAAGCCCTATCTGAGCCTCATTTTAGGAGCCCCAAGTATGTATCCCTGACCCCCCAGGGAGTCCTACAACAGCCTGTAAGATCAGGTCTCTACTTATCACTGCTTTTGAGGGTTAGGGTCTCAACTGTTCTGGGTTGATACCCCAGGATTCAGCAGGTGGGAAGCGAGAGGCAGATGTGTCAGGACCTGAGTTCTTAGCAGATGGTCTTGTGGTGAAAAGTCTGAGGAGGGATATAGGATGCAGCCCCATCCCTGTGGTCACCACCCCATTTCTATGGATCTCTGTCCTGACAATGATGAAGATGAAGATGACTGGTGCCCCTTTTTGGGGCAGGCATGCGTCCTGTGGCCCAAGTAGTTCCTCTGTGTACCAAGCAGCCATCACTGGGTCTCAGAACCTGAGTACTGACTGGAGTGGCAGCAGGCATGTGGTGCAAGGCATGCAGACCATCATTGAGAGAAAATATGAAAGAAAAAAGTCCCCTGGCTCTGCTCCTGGCATGGGTTGCAGCTAGGTGTTGACTCCTTCCCTGTGCTGTATCGTGGGTTCTGAAACTGAGGAACAGGGGAAGAAGCCAGAACACTGGGGTGAAAAATGTGAGGATATGTCCATGGGTGAAAAATCCCGGAGTAACAGAGAGTTTTATTTCCTTCCCGTTGTGCTTCCATCCATCCAGTCTTCTTTCATTTCTTCCTCCATCTTTTTCCATCTGACATGGGCTCATAAAGGGATGATTTGAGAGTTTTCCTCTGAGTTTGTGCTTTGGGAGCTGACAGGCAGGGCAGTAGCCATGCTGTCCTCCATGGTACATGGGGAATGTGGGTTCGGAGCTCACCAGCTGGCCAGGGCTTGCTTCAGAAGCACAGGGCCTCACTTACTCTTATTCTTATCTGTGAAGAAAAGAACAATTGTGGTCAAACAGAGCTCAGAACTTGGTCTCCAAATCCCTGTTCAAAGTTCTGGGGTTTGGGTTTCCAGGTTGATTCATAGTGATACAATTTGGGGCTCTTGGCAGAGTGCAATTCCTGCCCATGAAAATTAGAGGCTAGTTCAGAGTGGGACAGGAGACACCAGGACATAAAAATCATTCAGCCTTGGGCCCAGAGCAATAGTACAGTGGGTAGGGTAATTCGCCTTGCACATGGTTGACCTAGGATGCCTTAGATCCCATATGGTGTCCTGACCACACCAAGCATAATTCCTGAGTGCAGAGCAAGTAGTAACCTTTAAGCACAACCTAGTGTGGCCCGAAAAGGAAAAAAAAAAAGAGACCATTCAGTCTTTTGAAAATTTATTGTTGGGTTTTGGGACACCCCTAGTGATGCTTAGTGGTTACTCCTGGCTCTGCACTTAGCATTCAATCTTGGTAGGACTCAAAGGACATATGGGATACTGAGGATCAAACCTGGGACAGCCACATACAAGACAAGAACCCAACCTGCTCTACTAGCTCAAGCTCTATTCAGGCCTGGCTTTTCCCATGCCTATTCCTGTGGTCCTCTCCAGCCTCAGAAGAGTCAGCTCTCCAGACCCCACCCCTTGGTCACTGAAAGGAGCTGAGTCACTTTTCTGGAGATTCTGAGATTGTAGCCCTGATATGGTCTTTGTTCTGGTTCCTGTTTGTTTGTTTTGCCAGACCATAACTGGAAATGTTCACAGACTACTCCCAATGTAGTGTTGTTCCTGGCCATGAAGACCCTGAGTTGCTGGCTGAACCCAGCAGAGCCCTTTGAATCTCCCTGCATGCCCATTCTCTTCACCATTACCCTCCTCCTTTCCCTGCCCCTCCTCCAGCCCTCATCTGGCTCCAGCCTTTCCTGAACCCTACACTACGCTAACCAGCTCCTCTACACCCTGGGACTGGATCTCACATGCAAGGTTGACCGTCACTGCCACGATGATAATGATGATCCCCATGATGATGAAGGTGATGCTGAGCAGTCGGGCCAGGCGGCCCAGCCTCCGGGCCCCATCTAGGTCCCCTTGCTGCACACTACTTCGGGACTGCAGAGAAAGGAAAGAAAGAGGTCAGAAGAAAATCAGGCCTCAGCACTCCTGGAGTGGTGGCCTCTTCCCAGGGCCTTCACAACATCTCAGCTCCTCTCTGCAGCC
The DNA here is from genome assembly GCA_004027635.1 of Crocidura indochinensis. Classification (NCBI taxonomy): domain Eukaryota; kingdom Metazoa; phylum Chordata; class Mammalia; order Eulipotyphla; family Soricidae; genus Crocidura; species Crocidura indochinensis. The sequence continues at coordinate 23,657 of PVKC010006248.1, read as the reverse complement.
ACCTGAAGAATCCAGGACTCAAATGGCCCAAACCACTTAGAGGGGCCCATAAAGCCCTGGACTCTCACTGACTGAAGCCCTTCCTCTTAGGAGGTTGGCACAGCCAGTGGTGGCACAGGGAAAACCATGGACCTACGAGGGTGAGTAAAGAACATCTGAGTTGACGGGAACAGAGAACCTAGACTCTGGAAATGCCCATCTGAGTTCCAAGTCAGTCACTGAGGCTTTTTCTCTGACCCCAAAGATCACTGAACCTCCCTCCTACCCTCCTCCCACTTAACATCCATATTCAAGTGAGTCCACCTCTAAGTCACACCTGAAAAACAAATGGAGACTAATGGGGTTTGAACAGCAAGGCCGAGGTGCATGTGGAACCCAATACTCTACTCAGTGCTTCACTCCACAGTGTGTTACACACATAGCAGGAGGGGGTGGCAGTTATAAACCAGTTACTAAGACATTGACAGGGCCTTACACATACAAAGAATGTGCTCTACCACTAATGCCCTTTTGACCCTATTTAACTCAGTACAATCAGGTGTGTGAGGGTAAGGATAAATAGGAACCTGAGAGGTCATGAAGAATAATCGAGAATACTGTGATATTTGAAGGCCAGCCACAGGCCACAAAATGTTGTACGGAGGACCACAAATGGCCTTTGGGCCGTGAGTTTGAGACCCTGGTTTAATAGGATTATTAATGTATTTAATAGAATGAATAGTAAAAAATCAATAATGTGGGGCCGGTGCAATAACGAAGTGGTAGGGCATTTGCCTTGCACACAGCTGACCCAGGATGGGCCTGGGTTTGATCTACAGGTTCCATACGATCCCTGAGCCAGGAGTGATTTCTGAGCACATAGACTGGAGTAACCCCTAAGCATCACTGGGTATGACCCAAAAACAAACAAAAAAAATCAATAATGAATTTTCTTTGATTTGTTTGGTTTTCAGGCCACACCCAGCAGTGCTTCTGCTATGTGCTCAGAGACCATTTCTAGAGGGGCTCAGGGAAGCATACAGAATCCTGAAAATCAAAACTGGGTCAGTCATATGCAAGCACTTATCTACTGTTTTATCTGTCTAGCTCCAATAATGAATTTTCTGAAAAAGAAAGTAATCCTACTTACGGCAGTATCAAAAGCAATAAAATACTTTGGAATACTTTTCTTAGGAGTTGGAAGTTGGGAGTTTTGCTTGGGGCTTACTCCTGGCTTTGTGCTCAAGGGTCACTCCTGGCAGGGTTAGAGGACCATTTGGGGTGTCAGGGACCAAACTCAGGTTGTTGCATACATATAGGAAGGAATTTAACTACAAAGGCCTGGGAGGCACCATAGATGATTATGAGTCAACTGGAATGGCTGTTCAAGGAAAGACCAAAAGATATGGTGTTACTGGAGTCCTGAGGAGTCAGGGACTATCCCAGCAGTGTTTGGGGGTATTTAGGGCCACACCTGGCAGTACTTCTGGGCCTCCAGTACTGTACTGTCCCCAAAAACCAGACTACAGCTTCTGAGAATCTTCTTTCCCCCAGCCCCAGCCCCAATATCCTCAACATCCAGCTCTGGCCTTTATTCTACTCATCTCCCCAACTTTTCTCCCCCAAGTGGTACCAAGAGAGTTGAGAAGAAAGGTGAAGAGGGGCCATTTCCTGGAGAAAGGATATGTGGATTGAGCTATGAAGAGTAAGAATTTAATAGATTGTTTTTGGTTTTGTTTTTCCCAAAATGAAAGTTAAGATTCCAGGCAGAGAACAGCATGTGCAAAAGTCCTGGGGGAAAAACTGCAGAGCAAAAATGTAGATGTTCAATAAATCGTTGTGACTGAAGGCAAGATTGGACCAAGGCCAGAGTGGCTGGAGCTGAGACAAGGAAGTCACAGAGTGAGCCTTACCTGGCCTAAATCAACCTTGTTCCCAGAAGTTGTGAAAGCCAGTGACAACATGAGGTTGGGTCAAGGGCCTAGTCTGATTGGATAAAGCTTTCCAAAATATCTCACTGGGCAGAGCATAGAATCAGAGAGGAAGGGAGAGGAATAGGGAGTGCCCAACTTCAGTGATAGGGGTCAAGGGAATGTTCATAACAAGCATCTCACTGGCTCCTCATCTGAAAAACCAAGATAGAACCCAGGAACTTGTCAGAAGTAGCTTCTGGGGGCCCGGGAGATAGCATGGAGGTAAGGCGTTTGCCTTTCATGCAAAAGGTCATCGGTTCGAATCCCGGTGCCCCATATGGTCCCCCGTGCCTGCCAGGAGCAATTTCTGAGCATGGAGCCAGGAGTAACCCCTGAGCACTGCCAGGTGTGACCCAAAAAAAAAAATCAAGAACAGAAGTAGCCTCTGAAAAACACTTGGGGATCCCCTTGGAATAATATTTAGTTAATTAATTAGAAGAGAGAAAGATGGGGGGTATTGTTGGTGAAAGAATGTTGTACTGGTGAGGAGGGTGTTATGTTTATGACTGAAACCCAACTACAAACATGCTTGTAATCATGGTGCTTAAATAAAGATTTTATTAAAAAAAGAGAGGAGGGGGGAGGGAGAGGGAGAGAGAGAGAGAGAGAAATGAAAGGGCAGTTTCTTTTTGTTTGGGGCATGCCAGTGCTCCAACTTGGATCTCATGAGTACTGGGCATGCACTTGACCACTGACTGAGTCAGCTCCCTGGCTGAGGAATCTGTTGTTTTGTATTGCTTGTAAAGCAAGATAGTCTTTGTTGAAACTTATTTCAAAAGATATGAGAGGAAGTGCAGGTACAAGAGAGAAAACGGACTCCTCCAGAGTTGAAAAAGCCAGAAAAGCAAGAGAGATGTGTGTTCACGGGAGAATACAACCTTGAAGAGCAAGCCCACAAGTCAGTTTTCCAGCCACTGAACTTGGTGCATCTTTAGCTTTCTAGACGATTTATTAAGACAAATAAAGAGCCCATAAGAAAGGTGTTTCGCTTTGGGGCCTGGTCCCATCCCCTAACCCATGACATCTCTTGTTCCCTGCCTGTCAGTTCAGACTAATGTGCTTCAGCACCAAAGGGTGGGCGAGCAGTAGGAGGTAGACAACACACAATGACTTCAAGGATTTCCAGAAACTTCAGCCAAAGAAATTCTGAGGCTGCCTCAAATCATGTACCAAGGGCTCTTCCTGAACTGTTAAGCCAGCATGTAGGGTGAAAGACATAAGGGAGGGTTTTTGGTTTGTTTGTTTGTTTGTTTTGGATTTTGAGTCACACCTGGCGATGCTCATGGGTTATTCCTGGCTTTACACTCAGGAATTGATCCTGGTGGATTAATCCTGGTGTGTGTGGGGGACCATATGGGATGCCAGGAATTGAATCTAAATCAGTTGCATGCAAGGCAAGTGCCCTACCAGCTGTACTAACACTGACCATGCAGGGTTTTCTTGTTTCATTTTGTTTTGGCGAAACACCTAGTGGTATTCAAGACTTACCCCTGGCTCTATACTCAGGAATCATATTTGGCAAGTTTCAGGGGGCCATATGGGATGTCAGGGATAGAACCTGGTAAGTGCAAGACAAATGCACTACCTGCTATACTAACTATACTATTGAGATAGTATATGGACATAGGCTTGAGATGAATCCTGCCAGTCACTTTGCAGAGAAAACCATGGCAATGCAGTAATTGTTCAGAGCATAGAATGAATGATGTATGTTCTGGCTCTCTGGGTTTGAGTGGTGAGGGAAGGAGGGAAGGACAAATTGAGAGATTCTGGGGTTAGAGACATAGTACAAGAGTTAAAGAGGTTGACCCGAGCACTGCATGGGGTCACTTTCAAGTACAGACCATCATGTAATAGCCCCTGAGCACTGTCCCCCAAACTACCCTCCCTCCACTTCCTCTTTTCCCCATCAATTAAACCCAGTCTTAAGATTTGGGTTTTTTGAAATTTTATGGTTTGGGAGCTACACAAAGAAATACTCAGGGGGTTCTCTAAACTTTGCACTCAGGGATCACTCCAGGCAGGCCCCAGAGAACCACATGTTAAGAACCGAATCCTGGCCAGCCACATACAAAGCAATTGCCCTACTCACAGTACTATCTCTCTGGCCCTGGAAGCCCAGTCTTTGTCCTGCCTTTTTTTAGATTCACCCTTCCCACATGTCCTAGACACTATGAAATAGGATAGGTGGGCTGGTGGCAGCGTTTCAGGAAGTCTCTAATTCTACCATCAGGCATTGTCCACTGCAAACCACACAGCAAGCCTTCAAAACTGCTTTTCTTCTTGGTAAAATGCAGGGAAGAGAGTTACTTTGTGAGGAGAGAGCCCTCAGGCCAGGGCCTAACATTTCTTCCCTAGAGAACAGGAGCATACAGTTAGTGGCTCTCAGAGTCAGGACAATGTGTGCAAATCCAAGAAAGCACCCCACTTGGGCTCCTATGATTCCTGGTAGAGAGGTGGCCTGCAGGCCCCTTTTACCTGGGCCCTAACAGCTCCCTTAGAGATACATTCCCACAACTATATTCTACCTTTGCCATCCCTCAGCAAAGGTACCTCCCCTAAAATTGCAGGTTCTTCCCCTGAAATCTCCACCCCTAAATTCTTTCCCCCTTTCCTTCTGCTGGAAGGGATCACTCAGCTGCCTTGCTGACACATCTTCTGTGCCACCAGTTCCTGCTCCTGTTGCTACACTGTCATTATAGCCATGTATGGAGTCAGTCCCAACCCCAGATCACAGCCATGCAGCTGTGCAGAGTGGGCATAAATCAAGCCCATGGCCCCAGTCTCAGTTTCTAGCCTCTCCCCTGTCCTCTCCCAGCAGGCCCTTGTTCTCAGATCATCTCTGCCCTCGACTTCCCGCTCCTGAGCCAGTATCCTCCATTGAGCTCAGCTCTCCCTTTCTGCAGGGACCTTACCTTGCTCTCTCTTTTATGCATCCACCACCAGGACCACCCAAGGTCTATCAATGGCCAGGTCCAAGGTCAAGTTTATCCTTTTGGGAGGCAGTTGGGGGTACACCTAGCAGTCCTCAGGACCAACTCCTGGCTCTGCTCCCAAAGATTACCCTTGCAGGTGCATTGAGATATGAGATATATATATATATAAGATCTGGGGTTTAAACCTGAGTCTGCCACTTACAAGGCAAGTGCCCTACCCACTGCACTATCATTCCAGTCCTACAGGCTCATCCTTCTTGAGCCTAATCTCTCTGCTGCCTTAAACTACTTCTCCAACTCACTACTTTTTAGAGGGGTCTCTACCACTTATCTAATTTCTTTCCCACCCCTAGGAATATTCTTTCTAAAACTCTCCATTTCCATATTACCACCCTTAAGATGATCTGGGTCCCTAGAACTCTCTCTAAGATGTAACTCCAATAATTTTGTAGGTGTTACCCCAGCAGAACTGTGAGGAAGGACCACATCCTATGATGCTCATCTATTACTGCAGGGTTTGGAGCTCAGAACTGGTGATACAGTGCTGCTCTGGCCAGGGAACTGGGAATTCTCAGGATTGTACTCAGAGATTCTAAATGAGGGCTTGGTGAGCAGCAGCATACCAGGAATATACCTAGCATGCACAGGGGGTTGGGCAGTGCTAAGATTAAATTTAGGGCCACACACATGCTAGGTATGAGCACTATCATTTGAACAATTTCTCCAGCCTCACCTCTAATATTGGGGGTAACAGGGGACATACCTGGTTGTACTCAGGGGTTACTCCTGGCCATCTCTGCATTCAAGGATCACTCATGGATAGCTCAGGATCATATGGGTTGCCAGAGATCAAACTTGGATCTACCATGCACAAAGCAAGTGCCCTACCCACTTTTCTATTGTTGTGGCTCCTTAGTTCCAATATTTTTAATTGGATAATCAGGAATTTAAAATAAAAAGAGATATAGTACAGGGATTAAGCTGACCTTGGTTCGATCCATGCACCAAATATGCTCTCCCTCGCCTCCCACCCCTAGCCCCAACCAAGCACCACCAAGAGTAAGCCCGGAGGACAAAACCAGGAGTAAGCCCAGCTGAGTGTGGTCAAAGAACCAAAAAATAAAGACAATAAGAATAATCACTGTTCTGTTGCCCTCCTTTATTTCCTTCCATTGTGGCTCCTCTCTTTTTGGCTACACCCAATGTTCAAACCATGCAGTGCCAATGATCAAACAAGGTTTCCACATGCAAGGTCTTGATCCAGTCCTTTCATCCATCTCCCTGGGCCCCATGCCCTTTTCTCCACACTAATGCTTAGTTCAAACCCTCACCACCCCTATTCTAGATTTTCTCCAACACTTCCTATGGAGTCTTCCTCTCCCCCAGTTGCTGACTGTTCTAGCTCATTTCCTATGGTGCAGTGGGTGTTGATTCTTTTTTGTTTGAGTTTTCATTTTTTTTTAGTTTTTTGTTTTGGGGCCACACCCAGAGGAGCTCAGGGGTTACTCCTGGCTCTACACTCAGGAATCACTCTTAGCAGTCCCAGAGGATTATAAAGGATGCTGGGGACTGAACCTGAATCAGCAGTGTGCAAAACAAATATCCTCTGCTTAAAAAATCCCTACAGCAGTTTCTGTCTATCCAGCAGACTACCTTTTAGTCTTCTGATCCCCTATGGTTTAGCATAGAGCTTGGATCACCAAAGAGGACATGTATTCAAGGAACTTCTACCTCCTCTACTGCTCAGACCTTCCACACAGGCCACTTGATTTTTGATTGGTCGCCTGACTGCTGAATGATTCCTGTTACCAAGTCTTAAAAGCTCCACAGCCCTTTGTCCTCCCTCCAATCTAGACCTCCTCAATTGCCTGCTTGCTACAATGATCCCTTCTCCCAAATACTCTGCTCAGATTCATCGACCAAAGCAGAAACCTAACTACTCTCCGACTCCAAACTCTGCTGTCCCTCACATAGGGCTAATGAGACAGGAAAGCACCATGACAGTCTCCATGGTCTTTGTGGGCACAGAGTCCTAAGACAAACATCTGAAAGAGACAGGTCAGATCCACAAAGGAAGAAAGAAGATTCACTCTTGCTCAGGTTTGGGAAAGATGGGGATGGGGCAAAGGAAGAAACTGCTAAAGCTGATTGTAGTTGTGACTGCACTTGTCTGTGAGTTAACTATTACACATTAAGTTATACACGTTAGTTAAAAAAACTTGTGACTTCTGGGGCTAGAGTGATAGCACATCGGGTAGGGAGTTTGCCTTGCATGTGGCCAACTAGGGTTTGATCCCCAGCATCCCAAATGATCCCCTGAGTCTGCAGGGGTGATTTCTTTTTTCTTCTTCTTCCTACTCCTCCTTCTTTTTCCTCCTCATCTTCCTCCTACTACTACTTCTCTTCCCTCCTCATTATCATTCTCTTCCATTTCTTTATTTAAGCAGCATGGTTACAAACATGTTCGTAATTGGGCCCAGAAGTGATTTCTGAGTGCAAAGCCACGAGTAACCCCTGAGCATATCCAGGTGTGGCCCAAGAGTCAAAGAAAAAAATAAAAAGAAAACGTGTGACTTCTACACCAAGCTAATAAAAGTAAAAACAAAAACCTGGGCTGGAGAAATAGTACAGCAGGTGGGGTGTTTGCCTTGCACACAGCCAATCAGGATTGATTTCCTGACATCCCAAATGGTCCCCTTTATCTTCCAGGAGTGATTTCTGAGCACAGAATTGGGAGTAAGCCCTTAGTGATGCTGGATGTGGCCTCAAACCAAAGCAAAACAAAAGAACTTATTTTTTGTTTGTTTGTTTTTGGATCACACCTGGTGTGCTCAGTGGCTACTCCTGGCTATGCGCTCAGAAATCACTCCTGGCTTGGGGGACCATATGGGATGCTGGGGGATGGAACTGAGGTCCTTCCTAGGTCAGCCTCGTGCAAGGCAACACCCTACCACTGCGCCACCATTCCAGTCCCCAAAACAAAAGAATTTAAAGCAAACAAACAACGCTCCACATTGGAGAGACGGCTGACTCGGCAGAGTGTATATTCTGCATGTGGAAGGCTCAAGTTTGACCCCCAGTATCACAGGACTCCCTGAATACCACCAGGAATGACTCCCAAAAACCATTGGGTATGACCCCAAAACCAATGTCAAACTAGAAAATCCCACTGTAACCTCCATAGTTTCCCAGCCTCACTAGAGAATGTTGGGAGTCACAGAGTTCTTCATGAGGTACAGCACTTCTTGCTGCAAGGGAGTGTCATACCTCCACACAGCCAGGTGACCCTTGACTTCTGCACACAACTCTCTGACACAGGTATTCTGGTGACAGTTATTCTGTGGAGGGAAGGTTGGGTGGCCTATATTTGGCTATACCATGTCTTGGAACTCTGTCCAGCATGGACACTGGGGACCATGTGTTGTGAACATCTGTTGACAAGTCTCTCCCTGTAGGGCTGCAAGCTCATGGGAACAGGGGGTGGAGTCTGATGTAGTACCTTATCCTCTGCTCAAGGCACCCTGATTGTCAGACCCAATACAAGACCCTCAGAGGGACATGAGAATATGGGGAGTAGGTCTGAGGGCTCAGTATTACTTTTACAAAGGTCAGTGCAACCTGCACACTACTGGCTCGCCAGGAGCTGGATTCTAGCAACTACTTCCCCCAGGGCCCTGCTGAGCTTTCTCTTCAAACCTGTCTCTCCTCTTGGGGCTTCTCCTGGTAACCAAGACGGGGGCCCTGACCAGAGTCACTGCCTGCACTCCTGGGACTAACTTTGTCCCAAGCCAGAGTCTCCCCAAGCTGAAGGTAGGAAGGATACCCTTTGTGGTCCCACCCCGGCTCCAGTACCTCCTGTCAATTTCCCCAGAACTCAGGGACATCCCTGTATCCCCTGACTTCCTGGATAGGGAAATGAGCATGGAAATGAGCCTCAGAAGTGAACAGAGAAATGGGAAGAAGCAGGACAGTCTGGAGCAATTGGGTGACCACCAGACCCAGAGACTCACTAATTGATGACTAAGCTGCTGAGTCGCTCCAGAGGGAAATGGATAAGGTTTCCCTGCCCTGGCCCTGACTAGGCTGGCCTGCCACCATCCTCCTGATGCTTCTCAGGCCATTCTGAAAATCACACCCAGTCTGTCTCTCTCTCTCTCTCTCCTCTCTCTGTCTTTCTTTGTCTCTCTCTGTCTCTGTCTCTCTATCTCTTTCTCTCTCTGTCTCTCTCCTTCCAGAAGTCACTTGGAAGTGACTTGCCTGCATCCACAATCTGTGGCTCCCTGTAAGAAGCTTCATGTGACTATATTGGTTGAGGACCACCTAAGACAATTCTCTTCCTTCCTCCTTTTCCCACCCTCTCTACCCCAGCAGAACATGTTAGGAGCCACACCCAGGTCCCCACTCTTTCCTGACCAAGCTGGCAGTGCACTCTGACCCACAAGTCCAGACTATCCCACCCTGAAGACAAGTACTGAAATCAGCCTCCAAGCCCCAGAAAGCAGCAATGAGTATCTCAGGGCCCTATGAGACTCAGCCTGCAGACTCTCCACTCTTCTTGTGCCCCAGGGAGCCAGGCCCGGGAGGCCCTTGCGCTTGCCAGGAAAGGCTCTGCCGCTCTTAGAAACCAGAGCTGGCAAAGCTGCTGGAGTGTCCGAGGAGGTGCCCAGAGCACACTGAGGGCTGGGGTCCCTCCTGGGACCTCAAGCTAGTTGCAGCCTCTGCTGATACACAACCTCACTCAGGGATGACTTCTGGGGACGATTCTTTCCCCACCCCCAGCCCACCAGGCAAGACCCCAAATTCATCATGCAGAATTTACCCCTACAATTTCCCCTGGAGATAGGGGCTGGTCAGTCAAGCCAAGAGATACCCAGGAACAGAGAGCAAGGCCAGCCAACCCCTCACCTGGCAAAAGCCCCTCCCCTGATGCACAGAAAGCAACAAGCCTCTAAGTAAAGGAGGCTCCCCCTCCACACACACACAACCTCTATTTGCTTGCCAGGGAAACAGCTGCTCATCCCCTGAACCCCTCGGAGCCCAGGGCTGCACTCACCATGATAGAAAAAATGAGGGGGATGAGGTTGAGGGGCCAGACGGGACAGAAGCAGGAGGCGATAGCCAGGATGAGGTAATCTTTCGGTACTTCTCTGTCCTGGGCATCGGAGGTGGACACAAGGGAGGAAGCCCGCCTGGAGCTGACCCGGGACAGCGAGCGGGACAGTGAGTGAGACAGCGAGGCATCCTGGTGGGCCTCGGGGACTGCCTTGAAGGGCAAGCCGTGGCCGTTCTGCTCAAGGTCCAGTGTCCCAGAGCGGGATTTGGACAACTTCAGTGAACTGTCATCTTTGAGCTCCACCTTAGTGAGGAGTTTCTCCATCTCCGGTAGGTCCAGGGGCGAGGCGGCGGTGCCCGGCTCCTGTTCTGGGGGAAACTGAGGCTGCCCTGTGTTGGCCATATCGGGCTGGGCCTTAAGCTGCTCCAACTCCAGGCTGGGATGAAGGGCTTCGGCGCACCCTCAACACACCATTCTTGGCCCAGATGAGAGAATGTTCAGTGCAGGTCTCTCCCAAGGGGTGCAAAGCTAGTTGGGGGCCAGCAAGGTGGACGCTTCCAGGCCAGCTGACTTCGATGCGGCTGCACCCTGTGTGCTAGCCTCACAGAGCTCTGGGAACCCGGAGCCTTCAGCTCAGTTCGAGTTGGAGGTCAACTTTGTTGGAGCTGCTGACAGCACCAGATGGGCGGGGAAGCAGGGGCAGCGCCAAGAGCAGAGTGGAGCTCTTCTCCTGAAGGCTCAGCCAAGCAGGGCAGCTGTGTGTGCGCCTGTGCACTCCACTCTGCCTCCCCGCCCTCCTTAGAGATGCTTTTCCTTCCCAGCTCCCCTCTCCCCAGAGAACCACCCAGCCTCCTTCTGCCTTGGCCCAGCCCAACCCAGCCCAGCAGGACCAGGACTCATTTTTCTATTTTGTTTGTTTAGGATCCACACCAAGCAGTGCTCAGAGCTTACTCCTAGGTCTGCACTCAGGGATCACTCCTGGCAGAACTGAGGGAACTGTCTAGGGTACCGGGATTGAACCTTGGTCAGCTGTTTACAAGGCAAATATCCTTCTCTCTTATCCTACCTGTCTCAACGCAGGACTTACATCTGAGTCCCGCAGTCACACCCAGGACTCCTCTTCAAACTGGGGATTGGAGTGAAGAAAAGTAACGCAGCTCCAAAGATTGGTAAACGGGGCCCTCCTCGTTTCTCCTCCTGGAGCGGTCTCCTGCCTTTTTATCTCTGGGGGCAAAAACTGGACCCTGGTCCTGAATCCATATGCTTCCGCTGATCTCTAGCTCTGGAAGGTGTCCAAGCCAGTACCGGCTCCAAGAGAGAAGGGGACACATGAGCATGTGAGGGTATGTGGCTCCTGGAGAATGTACAGACCCAGGCCCTCGAAATGGGCTTCTTTATTTTTACTTTATTGATTGATTAATTGTTTGATTGATTGATTGATTTTTGAGCCACACACAGTGGCGCTCAAGGATTACTCCTGGCTCTGGTGCTCAGAAATCGCCTCTGACATGCTGGGGAACCACATGGGATGCCCAGAATCGATCCAGGTTCCTCCTGGTTCGTCCACATGCACGGGAAACACTCTACTGCTGGGCTATCTCTCCAGCCTTTGAAATGGTTTTCTGAACCACTTACCAAGGATTGCGACAGGGAGACGCCCAGGAGTGCTGGCCACATCTTGTGCCCATTAGAGCTTCCCTGTGGTGCCAAAGAGCAGCTCCAGATGAGCATTCCCTTGGAGCAGAGTCCACACTGGAGGGCCTGGGTGCCAGTGGAGTCTGCTCCCATTCTAGTTTTTTCTTCTTTCAAAAAGCTCCTGCTCTGTTTCTGCTTCCTCCTATCTCTGGAACTATATCCAAGTGCTCTATCGCCTTTGTTGTTTAAGGGTGACTGTGACCACCAGACATGTTGCCTGGAGGAGGGGCAAGGAAAGGTTTCATTCATTGGAGTGGACCCAGAGGAAGCACCTACCTCACCAGTGTATGCTCATGAGTTTAAATCTGTGATTCACATGAATTCAGTATGATCCTGGCAGCTCTTCCCTCTGCAATCCCTCGTGCTGTGAGTTCCAGTCACACTGCTGCCAATTGTGTGTGAGTCATGAAAAGAGAGTGTGAGCAACCCAACTAAAAAGAGTGCTAGCCAGGCCAGAGGGCAGTACAGCAGGTCGGGTGCTTGCTTTGCTGATGGCCAATGTGGTTTTACTCCCTGACACCTCATATGGTCCCCTAAGCCCTGAGCACAGCAAGGTATATCCCCAAAACAAAGTCAAACAAAAAAGCATGCCAACCTCAGCAAGCACCAAGACAACCTGGACACACAACCCCTAGCAAGAACAACAAATGAAGACATATGTGGGTACCACAGCCAGACAGGTATGTCTGAACATCACAATAACAATGAGGAGGGAAGAAATAAAAAATACGTGAATACTTTCTAAAAAGCCATGAAACCCTAGGAATATTTATGCCTGATAGAGGAGTGGGAGTACAAAAATTAGATATGAAAGATGCGTTCCAGAAGTCATGAACTCAGCTCATTTTCTCCTCCTGATTAGAAAACTGAGGCCAGGAAACCAGGAGACACGCCTCGCAGCTGAATGTTGGGAGCAATCCCAGCAGCCTCATGGAAGCAAGTGAGCCGCTTGGTAGCAAGAAATGGCTTTGAGATGGGCCTCTTACTGACTTCAAAATACAGTTTCCAATAAGGGTCAGAGGGAGGGGTACAAATGAGGAAAGGGTTTAGGGGAAGAAGGGGTGAGAATGAAGGGAAGAAAAAGAAGAGAAGAGGAAGAGAAGGAGAGGAGGAGGAGGGCAGAAAAGGAGGTGGAGAGTGAGCAGTAAGCACTCCAGTGCAGGTAGAGTTCAAGTCTCAGGGGGAGCCCAGGGAACTGAAAGATACCTAGAGGTAAACAATTTCAAATATTGTGGTCTGGGGCAAATTTTTAAGTTTAACAAGGTTCTATTTCTATTTTCAGTTTTAAAAGTTATATCTTTTTTTGTTTTGGTTTGGTTTTTGGACCACACCTGGTAGCACTCAGAAATCAGCCCTGGCAGGCTCGGAGGATCGGTATCGAATGACAGAAATTGAACCCAGGTCTGTCCTGGGTCGGCCGCGTGCAAGGCAAATGCCCTACTGCTGTGCTAGTTCTCCAACCCCTATCATATTCTATTAAACGTAATATGATCCCCAAAGAGGAAAACTATTATCAACAAATAAAAAAGGAGGCTCCTGGCCCACTGCAGTCTGTGGAAGCTCTTATCCATCCCAAGTAGAGAAAAGGAAGGGAGTGATCTGGTGGGTTTTTTTACCTTAATTTCCAGAATTGCGTGAATGCCTTTTTGAATCTGTGAGCACTATACAGAGAGTGGCATGTTGGGTGTCAGAGTTCCTGGTCTCTAAGTTGGTATCAGCTTGAACAAATCCTTGTCAGGGCTTACACTTCCCAGCTACTTCCAATGCCTCTTGCTGAAGCTGGTTTCTGAGTCCTGAAATAAGGCTGGTCCAAATTGAAGTGAAGGGCGGGAGTGCTAGCACAGCAGTAGGGTAGGGTTTGGTAGGGTGTTTGCATTGCATTTGGCCAACCCAAGTTTTATTCCTGGCATAGGGTTCCCTGAGCTTGACAGGGACGATTTCTAAGTGAAGAGCCAGGAGTAACCCTGAGTGCCACCGGTGTGGTCCAAAAAAAATAAATAAATAAAATTAAATAACAAACACTCCAAACTGAAGATCCAAAACAGCACAGAAAGGAATGCAAAGATGTCTCATCAACCCTCTGCATAGTAACTACATTTTTAAGTTATAATTGTCTGAATACATAAAACATTCAAATCAGTGCCACCTATATCTTCACTTTTTGGGAGGAAGGGGAATACCCAGTTGTGCTCAGGATTTATTCTTGACTCTGTGCTCAGGCCTGATCACTGAGCTCAAGGGACCATATGTGGTGCTGGGTATGGAATCCAAGGCCAGCTGAGTACAAAGCAAGCACCCTGACAGCTGTATTATCTCCAGGCCCCTGTTTTTATTTTATTTATATGGGGTAGTTCTTGCCTTGATCAAATGAGCATGACAATAGTGGGTCTTTGGACTAATCAAAACATGAAGAGAAAAGAAAAAGTCACAGCAGCGGCTCCTGGCAACAGCCTATGTGAACTGAGCTTAGGTGACCGAAGTGTAGGCTGTCACTGAGGGATGCTAGGCTTGCTATGCCATCTAGTGGCCTAGTGGTGCAAGAATGACAGGTGGGGGCTGAGAAAACAGGCTTTTCAAGCAGTGACTCTTAACCCATCAGGCACTGTCACCTTCTCCTGCTTCCAATTTCAACTCCCAATAGAAGGACCACAGGCCATAGTTCAGAGGTCAAGGAGGTGTAGCTTCTCAGAGTTAACTCAACATGTGTGGGTTTTGTTTTGTTTTTGCTTAGGAGGTGGTGGTGGTCTGACCTTACTCCTACCTCTTCTTACTTCAGGGATCGCTCCTTGCAGGACTCAGGGATTGAGGATGCCAGGAACTGAACATCACATTAGTGGTGTGAAAGACAAGTTCCTCTCCCTATGTTTCATTCTGACCCCTCAATATGTGTTTTTTTTTTTCATGAACTATGTTTGAAGAACCAGAGTACAATGGGGTGAGACATTTGCCTTGCACGCAGCCCATTCGGGTTAGATTCCAAGCACCATATAATGCCAGATGTGGCCCCCAAAACAAAATAAATAAAACTAAATGCATCTTACAGAACATCTGATGTTTTTGAGCCATGGAGATAGTACAGGATAGACATTCTGCTTACATACTTCTGCTTCAGCTGTGACCTGGTTCAATACTCAGCACCACAATATAATCTTGTGAACACAGAACCAGGAGTGATCTCTGAGTACAGCAGGATGTGGACTTCAAAACAAAACAAAAGTGAGGCTCTTGTTTTGGAATAGAATGATGATGCTAATGGCTGAAGGACATCTCAGGCTATATAAACTGAGCCTGACCCGTGGAGAAGTAAAAAGCCCCGCAGAAATGTGTCTTGCAGCCTTTTTCACCTGCACAATCAAGAAAGTTTTCAGGCTGCAGGAGAATTGAATTCACTTCTCTTCAGCAAGACCTTCCTGGACACAGAACACTTGCTTCAGGAGGAACTGAACTGTCTGACAACTGAAAGCATAGGCACATGCTTTTATGCATCTGCAAAGTGGGCGGGAAATGACATCATCGTAAACCAGTCAACCAGCACATCTGAGGAGACTCTGTCCCTCCAGAGGAATCCACCAGCCTTATAGAAAACATTTCTTTACAGTTCTCTGGAAGATGCCCTCAGTCATTCACCTTTTAAAAACAATTACAAGTAGCCTGAGCTACCTATCATATAGAGAGCAAGGTGCTTACTTGCCTTGCATGAAGCAAACTCAAGTTCAATCCCTAGCAATTTATACGGTCCTCCAAATCCCTCTAGGAGACAGAACCAGGAGTAATCCTGGAATACTGCTGGGTGAGGGCAACCCTTAGAAATAACAAAATAGGGGCTGGAGCAATAACATAGCAATAAGGCATTTGCCTTGCAAGCTCCCAACCTGGGATGACCCAGGTTTGATCCCTGGCATCCCATATGATCCTTTGAGCCTGTCAGGAGCAATTTGTAAGCACAGAGCTAGAAGTAATCCCTGAGCACAGCAGAGTGTGACCCAAAAACTAAAATAATAATAATAATAATAATAATAATAATAATAATAAATTAAAGCAATTACATGGGGCCAGGTAAATAACTCAGAGAGCTGGGTACATGCCTTGAATGTGGAAACTTAAATTTGATCCCTCCAGGAATAAACCCACATACAGCCTGTTGTTACTCCCCAAAATTTCAATAACAGCAACAAAATGATGGATTCTCAGAGGAAGACATAGTGACAAAATGTCCCTGTTCATTAAAATGGGGAAGCTATGGGCTGGAGAAATAGCACAACAGTAGGCCATTTGCCTTGCATGCAGCTGACCTGGGACAGGCCTTGGTTCGATCCCTGGTGTTCCTTATGGTCCCCCAAGTCTGTCAGGAGCAATTTCTGAGCACAGATCCAGGAATAACCCCTGAGCTCCGCAGAGTATGGCCCCAAAACAAAAAAGATGGAGAGCCCGGAGTTTAAACCCTAGGGCCACCCACATGCACTAAGCATGATCTATGTGGTTCTGCTGTCCAGATCAGCAGCAGGACAAGATGTGCATCTTCATGAGCACCACAACTAAAAGATGTACAAGTTTCACCAGCAGGAGTGCAAGCTCCAGAGAGCACAGTGACCAAGTATGCTTGACCCTCTTCTCAACACAACAAGGACAGCAGCAAGGGGTGGGAAGAGGGAAAGATAAATAAATAAGCAAATAAAAAGAAAATACAATGATGAAGAACTCAGTGACTATTAGCCCTGTTTCCATCCCTCAAAATTATCTCATTTTCTGTTCCAGTATCCACATGTTTGTCTATTGTTATGGTCAGAGTGCACTGGCCATTCAAGAACTGTTTTGTTTTTTGTTTTTAAACTCACCATTATTTTCCTATTAGAAAACTCAAGTGTGCTCAGTGGTGATGATTGGTTGTGCAGCTCTAATCCACTTACTACTGTACATGGTGCCACTAGGATTGCCGTTTTTGCACAGTTGCTTTTTCCTTTTGAATTATCTCTTGGAGTATTGAAGGGAGAACTCTGGGAAGTCCAGTGTGTGGACTGAGAATGCAATGCTGTCATATCCTGCACTGTCAGAGATTACCTGGCCATTTTTGGAGGTGCTCTGTGCCCAAGAGCTTCTCAGACCATACCCAGTAGTGCCTGGAAGCGTACAGTGCTGCATTTGTAACGCTTGGGAGACCAAACCAGGGTTAACCACATTCAAAGCATGTTCTTTAATTCCCTGTACTATCTCAGTACTCTGGGAGAATTTTTATTGTGATTTTGCAAAATTATTCTCTGCCCAAAATTAGGATATAACATGTACAGCAAGAAATTTGCAAACATGCCCCATTTGACCCAATCCTGATGATGCTGGATGGCACAACTGACGTTTATTTTTGCTAGTGTACTGCATGGGTGATGACAGAGGCATTGCTCACTCGAATGTATGCAGCAATTTTAAGAAGGGGGAACCTGGAAGATACAGCTTCTTGTAAAGTCCAGAGACAGAGCATGGAGCATCCTGTGAGAGCTGATATTCTGGCCTTTAGAAATAGACTCTCTCTCCTTCCCTTCCTCCCTCTTTCTTTCTCTCTCTCTCCTTTCCGTGCTACTTGAATGCCTGGGTATTAACCTTATAGTTATCATTTCTGTCTTTTACATATAATGATTTTATGCTGTTATGACCTTTGGACTATGACATTTTTCTAGAAGGAATCACATCCAATGGTGCTCTGGGGTTACTAACAGCAGTACTTGAGGTAAAAGTTTCAGTCTTGGACGTCTCCTACACCATGAAAGGTATTCAGGGTATCATTGTACTGCTGACACTAGCTTAATCCCTAGTATAGCATATTGTCTCCCAAGAACTGCCAGGGATCACTCCTGAGCACAGAACCAGGAGTAACCCTGAGAACTACCCAGTGTGACCCCAAATCAAAAAGCTCATTTAAAAAAGACATGCACATACATACAAATATTACCACATGCCACTTACTCCAGTATAATGTGTCTCCAATGCAGGACAAATACCTGTCAGCGTATAAATATACAGAACTTGTATTCAAATGCATATCCTTACTAAAATTATAATAAACATTGGTGTATTGTAGAATTTAGTTCATAAAAACCTCTTCTTTCTCTCCATTAAACCTGGTGAATTTTATGCTTTAATAGCCTCCACTCACTGAGACTGCTTATGAACTTGACATTATGCTAAGTGCTTTAAATGCACTATCTAACTTGTTCTGCCCAGTCTCCTTCGATGCAAGCACTTATTGTATCCCATTATCAGGACGGGAAGACCAAGGCCACAAGGTAGTAAACGAGAAGTCCCAGAAGTGTTATCACTTTTCTCCCAAGGAACTGATGCACTGGCTTCACACTCAGCCTCTACCTACAAGGGGCACCCTCTACATTTCCCCAAATAAGAGTGCAAATAAGGGGTGGGGGAGGGATGGTTTGTATCTGACTCTTTGTCCTGGAATTTAGGATAGCGGAACTGATGCCAGAAGCAAGGCAAAAGCATCGTTGGGGCTGGTCTGTCACATGATTCTAATAATGTACAACAGTAACCATTTGGGGAATACCTTCTGATTGCCAACTATAATCCTGAAGAAATGTTAATCCTCAGGCCCAGAGAGATAGCACAGCGGCGTGGCGTTTGCCTTGCAAGCAGCCGATCCAGGACCTAAGGTGGTTGGTTCGAATCCCGGTGTCCCATATGCCACCGTGCCTGCCAGGAGCTATTTCTGAGCAGACAGCCAGGAGTAACCCCTGAGCACTGCCGGATGTGGCCCAAAAACCAAAAAAAAAAAAAAAAGAAATGTTAATCCTCACTTGCAGGAAGAACCCTGTGTCTAGAGTCTTGGAGAGCTGTTACAGCATGAGTTGCACATGCAGCAAGTGGCAGAGCAAAGATTAGATCACAAATAGATCCAGCTTTTTTCCTTCACTTTGTTGCGTTGTTGCTGTTGCTATTGCTGCCATTGCTGCAATGAATGACTTGGGATAGCCCTACTGGCTGCAATGTTCACATTCTCAACACAGTCAGTGCTCATGAGGGGTGCACAGGTTACTGCCCACGCTCACCCACCTGGACATGGAGGACCACACCCTCTGTTGTGGTTGAAGAGCAGAGACACTGGGACCATACTCAAGGAATAGAATTAACAGCTTCACTCTTGCAAGATAATTTTTTTTTACCACTAATTCATTCCCCTGAGTCCTTTCCACTCAAGATTCCCTTAGCTCTTTCTTTCCACCACCAAGAACATGACACTACCTCTTCAGAGAAGGATACTCCATGGGGAGGCTGGGGACAGAGTCCCATGTTTTGCTTCAAACTGAACCCCATGATGCAATAGAGTTGACTCTGCTTCAGAGTCCAACAAGGTTTCCTAGGGTTAATATTATAGACACCTGCTCTGTGCAACTAGAAGCCCATGAGCTGAAGGCCTGATGCCAAGTGCCAACCAGCTTGCTTGCTGAGAGCAGACCCATATTTCATTCCGGCAGTGACCTCTTAACTGCTATGGGACAGCCTCATTCCCTCCTAAGAGCATCTCCAAGAGCCAGGATTGTGGCACAGCAGTAGAGCACTGACCTAGCATGTATAAGTTCCTTGCTGGGTTCGATCCTTGGCATATCTGATTTCTGTAGTCTGCTGGTCTGAGCTAGATAACTTTCCCCAGTTGGCAAGACTCCAGCTCTCCAAGGAGACTAGAAAGCTACTGGCACTAGAGAGCCCTCCTGGCACATCCAGAGCTTTGCCTCTCTGAACAGCACCTGTACCATGAGCGTTGGCAGCCTACGGGCAGCCACAGGGAGCTGAGTGCCAGCCTCAGACTGGGTGAGCTGCAGAGTGGGCAGTTCTCCAGACTTGGGGTGGGGCTGTGCCGCCCACTTCCTTTGCCAGCTTGGCCCCAGGCTTCACTTTCAACTCTTCCCCATAATTTCTCCTGGGTGCTGAATCTGCCCCTCATCAGAGGTCCATCCTGCACTTCCCTCAGTGCTCCATCCACCCACACTTGGGGGTACAAACGGGACCGACTGACCTTCCCATTCTCGACCTTGCTCTTAGTTTCTTGGGTGAGACTGCCCCAAACTCTGCTGCCTGAACCGTCCTGACTGTGCCTTGTGCAGACAGGTTCATTGCAGGGGTCGTAGGAGTAAAACATGGAAGTCTCCTAGGCATAACTGGTCCTCTTCAAACCTCTGCCTCTTCCCTACAGTTCCTCTCAGTGCCAACCATACCAGGGTTTTGCCATAAACAAGTGTCCCCAGATGTGTTCTAGACTCAGGGCCAGCATTGCAGGGTAAACCCCCAGGCCTGAAGTACCTGAGGTCTTCCTACCTGTCTGAGCCCTTAGGCCCAGGAGAGTCCTGTTAGCAGACAGAGTGATAGCTTTTCCTTTTTATTTGCTGCTTCTGAAGGCCTGTGCCAGATCAGACCTGGGGAAGAAAACCCCACAGTGTTCCAACAAACCACCCACAGGTCCACAGATAAGTCTCTCAGGTCAATGCTCCGATTTGATTAAAAAGTAGCAGGGTGAAACAGGACTCACAACATGCAGGGGCCACTTTCCAAGAAAAGTTCTAGTCCAAGTAGAGCAAGGGCCAGGGCAGTGGAATTCAAAGCCGCTGACTCCAGAGTTTTATGCCACTGGCCAGGTGGCCTCATTTCCCTCTCAGGCTCAGCCCTTGCAGTTTTGCTCTGTCCAACGCACCTTTTTTGTTGACTGTGGTGGAATTTCCCTTTGTAATCATCCAGTCACCAGCCCTTCCCAAATCAACCCTGTGCGGGCGCTCCAGGTCTGGATCAGAGATGCTGGTAGCCCAGCCCGAGGCCCGCGCGCATGTAACCCCGTGGCCAGGTTAATCTCCCTGCAGAAGGAGCTCCGGGACACAGGCGCCAGCTTCCCTCCGAGCCCTGCCCAGTGCCCTGCTCCTCGGCCGCTGCCCAGGAACCTTCCAAGCGGGACAGCGAGGAGCACGAAACGCAGCGCGGTGCTAAGGGCCTGGGGCCGACAGGAGTGAGTGGTAAGACAGCTGGAGGCGGGTCCGAGCCCTCGCCCCCCGCGCAGGTCGACTGGCCATGACACTCCAGGTGGTCACAGGGCCAGCGGGGTGCGGGACTGGAGCGTAGGACGAGCGAGAGCGCCGTGATGCGGTGAATGGCCCGGCGCAGCGTGGCGATCTTGGAGAGCCTCTTGCCGCCCAGGTCATGGCGCAGTGCCCGGCGCAGCGCGTTGAAAGCTTCGTTGTAGTCCAGGATGCGTTTGCGCTCCCGCACGTTGGCCGCCATCCGCCGAGCCTTGGAGCGCACAGGCCGGGTGCGCTTCCTTCCTCCGGCCACCTCCTCCACTTCGCCCAAACTGCGGGGGGCACCGTTCTCCTTGAGCACCCCGAAATCCCTCCTGGTCCTTAGGCCTGAGATTCCCAAGCCCTCAGCTGGGCTTTCAACTCCTTTCGCGTCTCTGAGACCTGACCCTGGCCCGCCCTGGTGCATGGCCCTGCTGCTTGGGCTGCGGCTCCTCCGGACCCTGAGTCCACCCTCTGAGCAGGCTGGACACTCCCTCGACACTCCCTTGCTAGTTGGACTTTATGGCCCCATTTGTTCCCCGCCCTCCTCTCATTCATCTCCCTCCTCCTGGGCTATTACCTGCCTCCAGGTAAGTTGCTGAGGGAGGATCTGGAGGAAGGAAGCGTGCAGATTCTTGTAGGAGAGGACCAGACGGTGGCAGCAGGCCACGCCTGGGGCAGTTTCCCCACCATCCTGGAGAACTTGTTCTGCTTCACTGTAGAGTGCCACATTCTTTCCTCTGACCCCAGTGTCAAATTTAGTCTATGGTGGGCTCAGAAGTGCTGGTGGGCTCACAAAAGTTCTGCGGTAGCAGTGAAGTGTATTCAGAAACTTGAAAGTTCTTGTTCAATCCCCTGGACATCACAGAACTGTCACTGAGGATAGCATGACCATCCCAGCAGACCAAACATCTGACATAACAGAGTCTAAAGGTAACAATGACAGCAAAGGCTGCCTGGAATTCTGGACACCTCCTAAGGATATTGCGTTTCTGTAGTGCCATCCCAAATCTGTAATGTATGTGAAATGGAAAAGTGAGTGGAAATAGCTAGAATGGAAACAACTAGAGAGGCTGTTTTCTCAGACTGTTTCCCAACATCCCATAACACATGCACAGCCACACAATCAGGCATAGTCAGGGACAAAGGCCTACTTGCCAAGCAGAAGGCTACACAGAGTCTGGGCCACTGTGTATCTGAATGCCCTTGTCCACACACTGAGTGCCAAGAGTTCATTTTCTCTGGCCTCAGAGTGGAAGGCAGGAGTCATGTCAAGGCCCACACTGCCCGATTCGTGAAGGTCACAATTCCATGGCCAAACCCTCATCTTGTGTTCATGAACCTCCCTAGAAACAATTAAGTCCCTGCCCTGCTCATTGTCTTTCTAACTCCGGGACTCAAAGGAGTTAGAAATCCTCACAGGAGGATTTTTTTATGTTTTTGTTTAAAGATCACTTGCAGCGATGCTCAGGGGTTCCTCCTGGATCTATATTAAAGAATTACTCTTGATGGACCATAGGGATGCCAAGGATCAAACCAGATTAACTGTGTGGAAGGCAAGCACTTTACCTGATGTACTACTGCTCCAGCCCCACACAGGAAGATCTTTCAGCCTAATAAAGACCAGGTGTTTTGGTGGGCAGTAGATTCTTCATTCTGGGCTCCCATATGATTCCAGACAATCCCAGTGAATGAGGGTCTAAAGGCCTGGTTCTAGTATTGCCAGCAACTTGCAATGTGACCTTATACCACTCCTGTTTCCCTCTGTGTATCAATTTTCTTTTCTTTCTAAAAAACAAAAACAAAGAGGGTGGACAGAATAAGCTACACATAATTTGCACCATGATCTATTGCAAGATAACAATGTGGAGTTTCCTAACTCAAAATGATTAAGATTTGAGGCTGGAGAAATCAGTATGATCATAAAGTAGTAAAAACTTGCCTTATATATGACCAACCCAGATTTAATTCCTGCCACCACATATAGTCCCCCGAGCCTTGCCTGGAGTGCAGAGTCCTTGAATGCAAAGTCAATATTAAGGCCTGAGTACTGGTGGATGTGGCCAAAACCACACAAAAATTTTTCTGGAATGTAGTAAGCATTAAATTGAGTTTGAAGCCCTTCTAAGTGTCTGCCCACACCCCATGCCACAGTTCACAGCTGAGCATTGAGTGCAGAATAGAGTAATGCTGGATAATAAGCACAAGATTTGGTCATAATGATCTTGGGGAAAATTCTGGACCCCAGTCATCATCCTGCAAAATGGGAGTGATACCAACTGACCACAAAACACTCACTAAAATAGAATGTAAGCTTCTAAAAAACATTACATCTTGTAGCTTGAGTATAATCTCAGCTGAGTACAATCATTACCAAGCTTCTCCTAACTTACAATGTTCCCAAGAGGCCCATGCATGACCATCGGGAAGAATTTGACGATCAAGCCTAGAACATCTCCCATCTCCACAGAAGGTAGGAGATGGCTCACTTAAAGGAATCTGCCGTTTCCAATGTCCCCACCACAGCCTCACAAGTCTGCCTAGAGTAGCATAGGTGCTGAGGCAAGGGTGACAGCCAGCTGCTGAGAAACAAATGTAAACTTCTTCCAGCACTATACTTCCCTCCAGTAAGAAGTTGACAGTTCACCATGGACAGGATGTACCTAAAAACAATAATCATCTTCATAGTGTTGGTAGCAACTTCCATTGAGTGCTTATTATAGGGCAGGTACAGAACTCAGTGCTTCATTATCTCGACCTCAAAACAATCTTCTCTGGACTGTCCTGTTATTATAATACCCATTTTACATATTAGAAACTGAGACTTGGAGAGAGTTAAGAAATTTGTCCAAAGTCAGAAGGCTGAGCTATAGCTAAGACAGGATTTCAAATTGGGCAGTGTGGTTCCCATGATACCCAAGCTTAGTCCTCTAACTGGGCTTGTATCCCTGGCACAGTAGATGCCCCAGGCAGTATCAGC
>PVKC010006247.1:0-31509 GCA_004027635.1 Crocidura indochinensis | reverse complement strand
TCACACCCGGCAGTGCTCAGGGGTTACTCCTGGCTCCATGCTCAGAAATTGCTCCTGGCAGGCACGGGGCACCGGGATTCAAACCGATGACCTTTTGCATGAAAGGCAAACGCCTTACCTCCATGCTATCTCCCGGGTCCCCACAGTTTTTTTTTTTTTATATAGCCATTCATCTGTTTAAGGGCATCTTTGTTGTTTCCTCATTCTTGCTATTGTAAGTAGATCTGCAATTAACATAGGCATGCAGAAGGAATTTTTTGTATTGTGTTTTTGTGTTCCTAGAGTATATCCTTTGGACTGTTATAAGCTGGATCATATGAGAGCTCAATTTCCAGGGTTTTTCGGTTTTGTTTTTTTGTTTGTTTGTTTGTTTTGTTTTTGCTTTTGGGTCACACCTGGCAGTGCTCAGGGGTTACTCCTGGCTCCATGTTCAGAAATCGCTCCTGGCAGGCTTGAGAGACCATATGGGATGCTAGGATTCGAACCAATGACCTTCTGCATGAAGGGCAAACATATTACCTCCATACTATCTCTCCAGCCCCAATTTCTAGTTTTTTAAGGAATATTGTTTTCCATAAAGACTAAATGGCATTCCCACTAGCAGTGAATGGTAATTTCTTTCTCCCCACATCCCTGCCATTACTGACTGTTCTTGTTCTTTATGATGTGTGCCATTCTCTGTGGTGTGAGATGATACCTCATTGTTGTTTTGATTTGCATTTCCCTCTTGATTAATTATGTGGAACATTTTTTTCTTGTGCCTTTTGCCCGTCTCCTTTTCTTCTTTGAGGAAGTATTTGTTCATTTATTCTCATTTTTAATAGGGTTAGATTTCTTTCCTTGTTAAGTTTTGTCAGTGCCTTCTATACAGTACCCTGCTCCCCCTCCCCATCAGCTCAACCCCCTTCTTTCTCACACACCAGGCATAGGCCATAGGAGAAAAAAACAGAACTCAAAATCAAGTGCCATAGCATCTTATCCTGAAAAAAAGACAAAATAATAAAGAAAGAAATTACCAAACAGGTTAAGCTTGATGACATAATAAATGAAAGCAAAAGTCTTCAAAAGTCAATGTTGAAAACATGGAAATGGACAAGCTAACAGAAAATATATTAAAATTATGAAGAAAATCAATGATATACATCTAATATACATTAACACAGAATGAAACATCAATGCATGATTTCACAAGCAATTTTTGGATAGAATCTTCACACCACTCCTGAGTCTTGTCTTTAGTTGGCTGACCATAACTTCCTGTTCTGGATATGCCTCATTTTGCTTTACTTTATGGAGGAGCAAAATATTTTGGAGTCAAAACACTTAATTTGGGCTATATAATTCCTTTACTTATGATGCTCTCTCTCTCTGTTCACTCTGAGATTTATTTCCTTCCATCTACACTCTCTCCTCTTCCCCTCATATTTCCTAATTTAAATGTATTGTTTCACTGTTAATCTTCTGATTTTTTATGCCAAAAAAATACAATGTGCCTGGACAGGCTGGGTAGGGATTAATGAACCAAGTAGGAGGATGCTAGTAACATAATCCTACGGTATCTGCCTGTCACCTCAGGGAGTCACATGTACTCATAACAACAACCATAAATGTGATTGGTCGAAATTTATCAAACAACACAGAATGACTGTATGGATCAAGCAGTAAGATCAAGGGTGCAGGAAATTATCAAGTGGTAATGCACATGCTAGCTTATGTGAGTCACTGAGTTCTGTTTCCAGTACTGCTCGGTTCCTCAAGCACCTCTAAACTTGAGTCTGGTGGCCATGAGTACTTAGAGGCTCAGAACTACCAGGTGAGGCTACTACAAAAATATTTTAAGCTGGGTTTATTTATGCCTGGTATATAGGAAACTTATATTAAGATCAATTATCTTCATGAAAAGTTTAAATTTAATAGCAAAATGAAGACTATTTGGTGCCGGAGAGATAGCATGGAGGTAAGGCATTTGCCTTCATGCAAAAGGTTAGTTGTTCGAATCCTGGCATCCCATATGGTCCCCTGAGCCTGCCAGGAGTGATTTCTGAGCATAGAGCCAAGAGTAACCCCTGAGCGCTGCCAGGTGTGACCCCCCAAAAATATTTAAAGCCAACAACAGAGGAAAAACTTTAATAACTTTAAAATTCTTTATTAGATGATGAAGGCTGTGATACAACATGGCTATTAATAGGGATGAATTGGTGCCTTTCAAGACAATATGAATGAAACTTGAGAGGATTATGCCAATGTAGTAAGTGAAAGACAATTACAGAACTCTCACTCAGGTATGTAATATAACTAGCAAAAGTAAAAGAGTTATCAAAATGACTCTTGAGGAAAACATGGTGATTATCAAATGGAACATGAAAGTAAAAATCTTGGGGAAAACATGGTAATTAGCGAGAGAAAAGGGAATGGTTAGAAAAGCCATTTGATAGTTTGATGCATTGAAATTTCAGAAGCATATGAAATTTATTACCTTCATTCAATGCTGATGGAATTGTTGACTGATTCAACCTTTTTGGAAGACAATATGGACATAGGAATTGAGCTTCCATATTATCCATCAATTCTACTCCTGAGAATATAACCCAGTGGAACAAAAGCACAATGCAGAAAAGACATCTGTACATTGCATATTTATGTTCACAATAGTCCAAATTTGGAGAAAAAATCCAAGTGCCCAAGAATCAGATAACTAGATAAAGAAATTATGGCAATATATGCAATGTAATAATATTTGGCCATAAGAAATGAAGCCATGCAATTTTCTGAGATATGGATGAATCTGGAGGGTATTATGCTGAGTGTAAAGAAGTCAGAGGGAGAAAATCAGGCAGAATGATATCACTCCTATGTAAGATATAAAGAAATAATAGGGGAATAATCAATGCCGAAAGGCAATAAAAATTAAGGAGAAGGAGAACTTTTCCCTAGTAAGAAGACTGACACTGAGAGGGAGAGGAATTAAGGGGGGGGGGTAGATAAAGGAAGAGATACCTCTGACAGTAATAAAGGGTCGCTCATGTGGAGGATTGGGTGCTGAAAGGAGATAAAGTGATAGCATGATATCCTCTCAGGAACAGTATTATAAACTACATTGGCTATAAGAAAGATTTGGGGCTGGAAAGATAGTATGGAGGTAAGGCATTTGCCTTGCATGCAGGACAGGGGTTTGAATCCCGGCATCCCATATGGTCCCCCGAGCCTGCCAAGAGTTATTTCTGAGCGTGGAGCCAGGAGTAAGCCCTGAGTGCTGCCGAGTGTGACCCAGAAACCAAACCAAGAAAGAGAGAAAGAAAGAAAGAAAGAAAGAAAGAAAGAAAGAAAGAAAGAAAGAAAGAAAGAAAGAAAGAAAGAAAGAAAGAAAGAAAGAAAGAAAGAAAGAAAGAAAGAAAGAAAGAAAGAAAGAAAGAAAGAAAGAAAGAAAGAAAGAAAGAAAGAAAGAAAGAAAGAAAGAAAGATTTGAGGGAAAAAATAAAAAATATAACTTTCCTATAGGGGCAGGAGTGAAACAGGACATTGGTGGAGGAAAATAGACAATGGTGAAGGGATTAGTATTGGAGCATTTTATATCTGAAAATCATGAATAACCTTTTAATTCGTGGTGATACAATAAAATAATTAAATTTTAAAAATTGAACAAAATATGTGTACCATAAGAATATTATGAAGGTATGAATCTGTACCTCCAAAACAGAACATTGAGAAGAAAAATAAATATAAATTAAGATATATAAATGAATAAAATTGGACTTCAGTAAACGAGTAAATTTGAAAAAAAAATCTAAAAATAAAAACAACCCCAATGAATTTTATAAATCCAGAAGACTGCCAAGTGGCCAGGATACCTTGTCTCTGACATAGTGCAGAAAGTCAGGTCTAAGATACAGCTGCTGACAAACAGGTGGTCTAGAAGCTGCCTTGGTCTAGTATCTGTTTACTGATGTCTGCTTCCCTGCAATCATTCCCTAATTGTATGTGCTTAAGCAGTAAGTGCTATCTGGTTACCCAGATGGGTACTGAGCCAAGTGAGATGATGCTGATATATACAGGGAGCACAAAGTTAGACACTAAACTTCTCAGTGGCTTTCACGGCCCCATCCAGATTCTGCCTCTTACCTTTAGCATGCTGCCAGTGGTCACTTGGAGAAACTGCAGTGTGGCGACCACATGACCCCTTAGTTTGCCAAGTACTTGCTCTTTTAGAGTCTTTGGCCGCCATCTCTGGGTTTTCACTGCCATTGAAATCTTGCCGATCAGTAGGGCTGAGGCTCTGGAGAAAATTCTGGAAGAAGCGGTGCTGGTCACTCTCTCTGCTATGAGTGTATTTGGGGCTCTGGAGCATTGGAGATGATGCAGATTTGGTTTGGGAATTGAGACTGACCTTGAGCTCCTGGAGTTGCTGGCTGGCACCCTTATAGAAAGCCAGGGCATCGCTTCTGTGATTGCTCAGCTGGGTTGCCATATGCAGGCTCTGGTCCTCAAGCTTGTTGTAGAGAGTGCGGATGCTGAAGTCCTCCAGGGTCTTCACCTGAAAAGACTCTCCTGCGGGCATAGGTTTTGAAGTGATACCTCAGGGTGAGCAGGAGTCAGAAATAGGATGATCAGACAGGATGGTGTGGGTGAAAAGGGTGGGTGTAAGAAGAATAGATGTCTGGTCCATCATCATCCCTCCTCCCCATTGAGGCTTTGCAAACAGAATTAGGGGTAGGGGCCTTCCAAGAGAAGGTAAAGGGTTAGTGCTGGAGAAAAAAGGCAGTTCAGGCCTGGTAGGAGTCTATGGAAGAACCCTCTAATATAGAAAAGGACAAAACTTTCTCCATTGCTGTAGTTAATGTGGGTCCTACTTCTGTGCCCTGAGCATGGTATCACACCAGAGCTGGTAGCCCTTGCTTTGCCAAGCCTGCTTTCCATAAGCTCAGGCATAAAGGAAACTTCTGAGTGCCCCCACATAAATCTAACTCTGTCACCTTTCCCATCTCTCCCCCAAAGTTTACCCTGCTGTTTATCCCCACATTCCCATAAGATCCTATACTCTTCTGGGTGTCTGATTTTGGTCTTCTAAGCTCTGAGATCCCTGTTGACATGTTCCAGTGATTAGTTTCTCCTTGAATACGTCATAGTATCTAGTAGTGGTCTTGATGATAGAGAGACTCAGATACTTGTTTAAATAAATGTCTTTCCAAGGCTTCCAAAGTTGGATGTGTGACCAGGCTAACTTCTGGAATTATGTAATATCAAATCAAGACTCCTCCCTCATTTACTGACTGTGCCACTGTCACAGGGCCTGAGCTGAATCTCACATTCATCAGGAATAACCTTGACTGAGGATCTTAAGCTCCCTGACGTACTTCCTTAAACTGGGCCTGCTCTGCTAAATAGACACATTCTGAGAATAAGCAGTTGTCAACCCTCCCCCTTTGAAGTAACACCAAGGGCAGGATATTCCCATCAGATATATACCCGGAGATGGCAAAAATAATGAAGCAATAGGAAAGTTAAGACCATGACATAGATCCCAGTAAAAACTATAAAGCGTGCTTAGAATAGATACCAGGTGACTGCTTGAAATGTAAAGTGGATGTTAAGACTGCAACCCTATATATATATATATATATATATATATATATATATATATATATATATATATATATATATGGTTATATCACATATTCAAGAAATATATATATATATATATATATTGATTCAGGGTTCTTGTCTAAAGTCCACTGCGTTGAACAGACTTAGGCTTGGACCCCAGCTAGCTGGAAAATAAACCTCCGTTTTGCTATTACATTATCAAGACTGGTTCTTGAGTTCCGCACTGCAGGGAGAAGCTTGATTCTGGACCCTAACTATGTGTGGGGAGGCTCCCATTTCTACCAACACCTGTACCTGTGGAGCTGAATCTTGAAGAATGCAGAAATATGATATGACCCTTGCTTACCTAGGCTCTATCAGATGGCAGTTACAGGCATCTGAACTTGAAGCTCAGTTGATGAGTTTCTGCAGCACCCTAAGCTACTCTTTCCCAAGCTAGAGAGAGTGTACAGAGAAAAAGACATGACATGACTTGTGATATCTGTAGCCATTTACCAGAGTGTATATTTGGTTACTAATAGGGTAGAGGGAGAGAGAGAGCAGAAAAGGGATTTGCAACATGAGTGAGTTGGGTACCTGTACCCCAGGCAAGAGCTTCTTCTCTGGAATCAACTCTTTCCACAAAGCCTCGTGGTCTAGGGTCTTCAAAGAATCCAGGGCTGAAGAGAGGCAGCAATCAAGTATTTAGATGGAGGAGCAGGCCCAGGGATTCCGATTAAGTGATAGGCATCACAAGTTATCACAGAAAGGAACTCTGCCAAGTCCTCAGGACCAGCTCTAGTTTCACAAATGTGGGGAAAGCAGGCCATGGAACAACCTGGTCCCTGGTTGGAGCAAGGCTAGGACAAATTTGAGGAGTTGGGGGGAACTCACCTATCCCTCAACACTGCACACTCAGTGGAAAAGTAGGGTTCCTCAAAGCCCCTCCACCTAGGTCTCTGTATTCTCATGGGATAGGCTTGGGCCACTGAAGGTGTCAGCATAAAGCCCAGACATATCCAGAGTATGATTGTCAAGCCAGCAGCTAACAGCATCCCTGAAAGGTGGAGGAGGAAATATATTGTGACTACTTAGAATATACACCCCCTGCCCCTCTCCTGGCCCTGCTACCTACCAAGCATGTGCTCTCCTAGACTGTGCACTAAATGTTCACTTCCTTGACCCTAGTCTCTTAATACATTGGTATTAATCTCTAATTAGACACACAACCCTACAGGACAGCCTATTATTTATTTCTGTTTTGTTTTGTTTTGGTTTGGTTTGGTTTGGTTTTTTGGTTTTTCGAGCCACACCCATTTGATGCTCAGGGGTTACTCCTGGCTAAGCGCTCAGAAATTGCCCCTGGCCTGGGGGGACCATATGGGACCTAGTACTTATTTCTGGAACTTCATAGTAACACTGTTGCATCCTGCACCTCTCTGTGTGATATCCCTCCATGATACTGTTATTTAACACTTCCCAGAATTCTGGGGCCTGGCTTGCACTCTAAATGGTTTTTAGGCTGGCCCATGTATCCAGATGGATTTAGGCCTCAACCACTGCAGGGCCACCTTTGTTTTCTACCTGGGAACAGCCCATAGTTGTCTGGCTCTCTGAGTCTCAGTCAAGAGAGTTCTTTGAAGATTGATGACAACAAAGAGAAAAAAGGAAGGAAGGAAGGAAGGAAAGAAGGAAGGAAGGAAGGAAGGAAGGAAGGAAGGAAGGAAGGAAGGAAGGAAGGAAGGAAGGAAGGAAGGAAGGAAGGAAGGAAGGAAGGAAGGAGATGAGAGAAAACCATATAGAAAGATACAGTAGGCATATCTGATCAGGTGACTACCCAGGGCCCTTCTCCATGGAGGAAGCAAAGCACCAGGGCACCTGCCAGAACTGAGAGGCATGACAAGGTTGAAAGAAGGGAGAGTGCAGAACTTCTGGAAACATAATGAAAGACTCCATCCTAGGCTATGTCCTAGGATTGGTACAAAAGCCAAGACTACCAACTACAGAAGACTGATTGAAACAACAGTGATAGAACAGAACGTCTAGAACTGAAAAGAAAGACTCCATCCTAGGCTCCATCCTATAACCTGTGCAAATACCAAGATCTCCAGTTACAGAGGCCTGATCTTATCATCCATGACTGAGTGAATAGTTTCCAGATACCACTAAAGGACCTAGGGGAGAGTATGAAGCCTGGAGTTATGCCCATGACAGTATACTTCAAGGGCAGAGAAATCCTGTATCTCTTAGGCCAATATTCTAATCCCTCCAATATTTTCTGTACTATGCAAAGAAGGAGGAGGAGGAGGAGGAGGAGGAAGAGAATGAGAAGGAGAAGGAGAAGGAGAAGGAGAAGGAGAAGAAGAAGAAGAAGAAGAAGAAGAAGAAGAAGAAGAAGAAGAAGAAGAAGAAGAAGAAGAAGAAGAAGAAGAAGAAGAAGAAGAAGAAGAAGAAGAAGAAGAAGAAGAAGAAGACGCACACATTAATATTCTAGTTGTTATTATTGCTGGGGGTTTTGTTTGATTTTTGTTGTTTTGTTTTACGTCTTTATGCTTTGTTTTGTTTTTGTTTCAAGACCGATATTATCGTTTCTTTGTTGTCTTTATTGCTGTGGTGCTTTTTGGGTTTTTTTTGTTTGTTTGTTTGATTTTTTTGTACTGTTGATATGGTTTTCTTCCTTTTCCCCTTTATTCTCTTAAACCGATATTTTATTGCCTCTGGAACTCCTCCCATTTTTTGCTTGTTTGATTTGTGTTCCGCCTTTTTTTCTTTTTTCTTTTTTTTCTTTCCTTCAAACAGAACCACATAATTTGAACCATCTTGTTCCACCTTACAAACTGAGGGGGAAATAATAGAGAGCACAAAGACCAAACAGTCGTACTACCATTGAGTAGAAATAAAAAAATGGTCAGACTTAGGTACCAAATCCAAAGCCAATGACAACAGGATAGATACCTAATCTACAACAAGCTAGACACAGAGAAGACCACTTATACTAGCGTCCCGGGGTAGGGGGGCAAAGGAGGAGGATATGGATTGCAGGCTGGGAACAGGGGTAGAGGAAGGATAACATTAGTGGTGGGAATGCCCCTGATTCAATGTCACTATATACCTAATATTTTACTGTGAATGATTTGTAATTCATTTTGGTCAAAATAAAAATTATTAAAAATAAATTTATAAAAAAAGAAAGAAGGGAAAGTTAAGGAAACAAAACTTTTTTGACCTTCAAATGAAGTTTCATCTTGAGTAAATGTGAAATCTTTGGGTGGTGCCTAAAGTGATATGCAGGGCTAAGCATGCAACCTGTGGTCCTGTGACAAACCCCTTACCTCTGATGATAGGTAGTACCTGTGATTGTAGT
This sequence comes from Crocidura indochinensis, assembly GCA_004027635.1. Taxonomy (NCBI): domain Eukaryota; kingdom Metazoa; phylum Chordata; class Mammalia; order Eulipotyphla; family Soricidae; genus Crocidura; species Crocidura indochinensis. The sequence goes on along the minus strand of PVKC010006247.1, from coordinate 22,565 downwards.
CCAATCTGGGCCCAGATGTGGCAATTTATGTCTGAGAATGCCATGCCTGGTGAGCTGGTATGGGGAAGAAGGCTGCACAGGGGACTGGCTAGGGTCACAAGCCACTCCCTTCTCCTTCACCACTACCACAGCCATGCTTTCTGGAAGTCCATTGTCCTGAAACACGTATATGCCAGGATCTAGGAACTGGTGTGCAAACCTGGAGGGTAAATAAAGGTCGATATATTTGGAGAGTCAGTCTTGATGGACTACTCATACATGTAGCTGGGAAAACCTTAAGCAGCTCTTTTCCCACTCTCAGAAACACCCAAGAAGCTGTTGAAAACCCATGCACAAAAGAGGCTCTATTCAGGCACTTTTCTGACCTATGCTTCACACATTCTATTTCCCCAACTGTGTCCTCTGTAGAAGAAGACTGTGCTCCAGATACTGCCCTAGATTTTGCTGCTATTACCTTGAGAAGTTGAGGTCAGTCTCCTGTAAGAGGTGGTTGAGTTGCCTAAAGGCCCCATAGTCCCAGTGGGAGTTGCTGTTAAACAGATGCTGCTTCTGGTACACAGGGTAATGACTGGCTGATCGATCTGGAGAACAAACTGAGGTCTGAGTAGGCTCCAGAGGTTTCAGACCCTAGTTGCTCCATGCAGGGAGCTCAGTACTGAGAAGAGTGAAGTACAGAATGCTTGTACTAGAAATGCCTGCCCCAATATGGATCTGAGACCCAGTAGGAAGTGGCATTTAATTGACAGAGGGAGGTGACACAAAGTTGTGATGGAAAAGATGGGGTCTACATAGGAGGTCAGGAATAGGCAAATGAAGAAGGCAGGAGCAAGGTTAAGGTTGGACTTACTGTGGAGAATATGGAGCTGGAAGAGAATCACATCCCCTTTCATCAAACAGATCACTGGGTTTGGAATGTAGGAATAAATGCTAGGGTCTTCTGAGCTAGTATGTTCTAGATGGGAATTCTGACGATGCATTTGTGGTAGGGAACTGGACATAGGTGATCCTGGGAGAGTGTAAGAAATGAATGAATGAATGAATGAATGAATGAATGAATGAAGAATGAGAAGGTATTCTCTCCCTATTCCATCTCTCTTTCCTTTAAGTAACAGTATAAGTATATAGAGTTTATTTCCCTGGGATTATCTTCTTCGGTCACTTCCTCCATCACTGTCTCTCTCACATCCTGATACCTGATGGAAAGTTAAGTCACTTGTGAGAAGCGATAAACGTACTAATGTGCCCCTCACTCCTTCTACCCTCTCTAGAGAAGGTGCCACCCCTACCCCACTCTGCTTACCTAGGAGGAAGGAGTCAAGAATATCCACTCTGGAAATGACCAAACCAAAGATTCCATGAGGGCTACACTGGACCAGATGGACCCTGGCCTGCCCCCAAAAGAACTGGTCTGGGCCCAGACTGCTGGCTACTTCCTGTGAAAACACAAGCCAGCATTTTATACCAGGGAGGGGAGCAGAGCAGTGAACTGGTAGAGATAAACAGGTAGAAACCCACATGGAGACCCAGGACTCTCTGGGGCTACTGGATCTCTGTCTCCCTTGGAGCATCTCCTTTGTTAATGGAGTTCACCCAGTTGGCCTCTAGCACCCTAGCCCCACCTTTTCTTAGGGAAATGCCCCACATCAATTCAGGCTCTTAAGCAGAGATATTTGGACTCTTTTGTTTTTAGAGAACTTACTGTAGTATATATAGATGTTTAATTTTTGTGTTTCCCACATAAAATATTATAATCAATATTAATACAAGAAAATTGCACTTTCCATTAGAGAAAACGGCAAAAATATGAAAGAATTCTACTAAATATTCAGAAATATGATATTTATATAAAAATGTTTAAAGGGACATTAAATACTAGACCAGCTATATTATTCAAGTGGTAAATTATTCACATTTGAACATTCAGGAAATAGGTTTCCTCACACCTAATGCCACCAGGAGCAAGTACCCCAAAATAAAACACTTAAAAGAGCATAAACCTAAAGATCTATAAACATAAAGTTTATACTATACATATTCTTAAGAATAGATCATATGGGGCTGAAGTGGTGGTGCAGCAGTAGAGTGTTTGCCTTGCATGCGGCTGACCTAGGATGGATCCTGATTCGATCCCCCGAGTCCTATATGGTCCCCCAAGCCAAGAGCGATTTGGGGTCACTTTGTGTGGCCCAAAACAAATGAAAAAAAATAATAAATTATATGAGTGACATATTAAAAATATTGGGTCAGAGTGGTGGTGCAAGCAGTAAGGCATTTGCCTTGTCCACACTTGCCTAGAACAGACTGTGGTTCAATCCCCTAGAGCCCTGTATGGTTCCCCAAGCCAGGAATGATCTTTGAGTGCATAGCCAGGAGTAACCCCTGAGCGTCACCAAGTGTGACCCAAAATTAAAAAAAAAAAAACTGAACCAAACCAAAGACCTCAAGGATTTTGCAACCAGAAAATTCTACATATACTGAAAGTCTACAGACACCAAAAAATGACTTTACCACTGAAGTTCAGTTTGCTAGTGGATTTTCCAGAGGTAATTAGTAGTGGATTTTCTAGTGGACTTTCCTGTAGATAATCCTTTTTTTTATTAAAAAAATTTTTTGTACTTAATTTTTCTCTCTTTAAAGTTTTTTTCTTTCTTTCTTTCTTTGAAGTTTTTTTTTTTTTTTTTGGTTTTTGTTTTTGGGTCATACTCAGTGGCACTCAGGGTTTACTCCTGGCTCTGTGCTCAGAGATCATTTTTATTTTTTATTTTGCTTAGGGAAACATCTCTTTAGTAAAAGTTTGCCAAGTATTCACACCAGGTGATCCTTTCTACTTTCCGCTTTTTCAGTAGTTAGCAGACAGACACATAAAATCTTTTGGAAGACAAACATTCAGCAAAATGCTGAGCCAGGCAGTGGCGCTGGAGGCAAGGTGCCTGCCTTGTCTGTGCTAGCCTAGGACAGACCACGGTTCGATCCCCCGGTTTCCCATATGGTCCCCCAAGCCAGGAGCGACTTCTGAGAGCATAGTCAGGAGTAACCCCTCAGCGTCACTGGGTGTGGCCCAAAAACCCAAAAAAAAAATTGCTTTCATATTTTTTCTTTTTTCTCTATTTTCATTTTTTAATTTTTCTTCCTTCTGCCTCTCACACTGATGAAGACTGAAATGTAGAGATAACTCTACAGGTGCCTGTATTTCATTTCACACCTCCATAGGGCATATAGGAATTATATTTTCAATGATTCCTTTCCGTATTTAGACTGACTGGTTGATATTAACTTAAAAAAAAACATTTGCCTTCTTTCTACCCTTTATTCCAGTGTACAGGATGACCAATCATGCAGATACCAAAGACTAGAGATTGGTCATCGGTTTACTCATTGTCTTATTCATTGTTGAGACTACTTAAACTTCATGTTTGGTCTTTCTGCAGTTAGAGAAGCTGGGTGGCTCTATTTTCCCCATTCCCAAGAGTCAGAGGCTGCTGTCCCATCCCTACCTTTCCCAAGCAAAGCTTACCCTCTGGATGTTATGCCCTGCCTCGCCCTTAATATTGATAATCAGCTCTTTGCTAGGACCTCTGGTCAGAAAGAGTTGGGAGGCTCTGGACAGACACTGAGCATCACAGAGCTTTTCTGCTGAGATGTACTTCTGGCACTGGCAGCTGCAGGAAAGGAAAAAGGGAGAGGTCTGCCTATGAATCCAGAACAACCTCCACCCTTCAAAGGATATGAGTTTACTATCATTAACCTTTATTGGTGACTCATGATTTCTTCTTACAATGGACGCCCCCTCCACATCAACCTGAGTATCTCCTAGAGTGGGAAAAATGCATGGACAAAAGCTTGGTCCTGATTAAAGTTTGGGCAGTTTGGCTTGGGTTTTGTGATTTTTCTCATTATAAAAATATGATTGTTCTTAACATAATGACCTGGCACAATGACCTGGCACAGGCCTCAGAAGAATGGGCATCTTCCATTCACCCCTGAATCAGGGGAGTATCTACGAAACATCCAAGGTTTTTTATAACAACACCTGAAAGCAATCCTCTATGAGGGAAGACCCTACCACTGCTCTGATATTGACCTGCTCAAAAGAGACTTCCCTTAACACTAAGAAGACTTGACAACAACAACGATCTGCTTACAGGACAGGGCTCTCTGCATTGTGAGGTGAAACAAGAGGATGCTCCGCACCTTCCTGCCTGAAATGTAGGATATGCAGATTCCAGGATCTTTAATACAGAAACATGATACCAACAACAGAGACTGCGTGAAAAATAAAAGTGTAATGGCACTACAGACAATGACTTGGATTGTACAAACTAGTTTGCCTGGAGCCTAGAACTCAAGGCTTATGTCAGGAAACTTCAGGGGTAGGGTCTCCTTGTATTTAGGCCAAGTCTTTTCCTTTCCATGTCCCTCATATTTTGGTGAACCTATGCAAACAATAATTGCCACTCTAACTGTGTTCCTAATTATACTGTGTTCCTAATCCTTAAGAAAAACAACCCACTTAAACTTCTGACGTTAACTTAAATTAATATGCATGTGCATGGAAATGTAAAAAAATACTAGGCCATCAAGGTTTAAGGAGTTACATAAGTTTTATGTCTTTAGCTTGCTTTGTGTGCTGCTAAGAAATATTATGTACTACAATATGGGAACTTGAGGGACAAAGTAATTGTACATGGGTTCTGTTTTATTTTTCTTAATGTTCTTTGGCTGAAAGTTCAAAGTTAAGATATCAGCAATGGGACTACTGATAATTCTGTTTATAGGTGATTGTCCTTTCACTCTTTGTCCTCTTTCTTTGCACCTTTGTTCTCATAATTAAAAAAAAAAAATTAAGGGGCCCGGGAGATAGCATGGAGGTAAAGCATTTGCCTTTCATGCAAAAGGTCATCGATTCGAATCCCAGTGCCCCAAATGGTCCCCTGTGCCTGCCAGGAGCAATTTCTGAGCATGGAGCCAGGAGTAACCCCTGAGCACTGCCGTGTGTGACACAAAAAACAAATAAATAAATAAATAGATAAAAATAAAAAATTTAAAAAAATATGATTGTTCAGCCTTGACTACTGGTAACGTAGCAGACCAGTTACCTCTCCACTTCTCCCCTGCCTTCCTAGAGTCAACTCTGTAGAGATGACAGGTCAGCTGACATATTAGAACTCAGATAAAATCTTGTTTTGACTTCTAGGTAGGGTCATTTCCTAGCTGATTGCTCAGTTCTTGTTATGAATCTCTCTTTTCCTTCCTCCCTCAGTTATGGGCTCCTCCCTTGGCTGGTGTGACTCCCTTTAAGAAATGCATTGATGGGGTTAAGAAAGGACAAAATTCAATATCCAAACCACATAGTCAACAAAAAAAAAATCATGACACCCAAACATTAACAACCAACATTTAAAACAGGCCTGGTATGATGATAGGCTAGGGGAAGGGTGGTGGCATGGGATGGATTCTGGAAAACTGGTTGATGGAAGCTGACACTGGTTGTGGGATTGGTGCTGAAAACACTGTATGTCTAAAACCTAACTATGAATAACTTTGCAAATCGCAAATAATTTAAATTTTTAATTAAAAAATATTCAAGTGATAAATTCTGGAAGGTACTGTAATGGTTCAATCTCCCATCAGGGAGAGTTATGCTAGCACTTACAAATGGGCATGGTTGGGGCATGCTTGGAGACAGTAGATGCATTTGTTCTCAGTGTCCTATTGGCACTTACATGCCCAGTTCAGCATTGAGTTCCCCTCTCTCTGGGTGACAGAAGACCGAACAGTCATAATGCTGGGCAGATACACACTTGCGAGTGGCAGCCAGGCGAATGACTCCAGATTGGCATTGCTCTGCCATCTGCAGGAGAGCAGGAGAATAGTCTGGCCTCACATTTCTGCGAAATTGAAATGCTTTGTGGGGGGGGGGGGGAGATACACTAGAGAACATGACCCCCTGTTGTCCCAGAAGCTTGACCCAGCAATCGAACACTCTTCATTCACTTCCCTGGGAATGTGTACTCTACTTGTCTCTCACTTCCTAGAAGCTGCCCAGAGACATACTTTTAAGATAAAAAAAAAAAAAAAGTGCTGTTACATTTACATTCTCTACATTCTGTAAATGGTGTCAGTGACTGAACTTTTAAGGTTGGTGGTTAGGGGAGGGAAAAGTACTTGTCTTGCTGCCACTGGAGACTATAAGTAAGTTCCCATGTTATTAAAACTACCACCTATTAATCTGGAGTGGTCTGCCTTATCCCTAGATCATTCTCAACCCTCTATTTTGAAGGTGATATTAGATTACTTCTAGGATGCTGGGATATAAGGAAAGAGTCTCCAAGAACCAGGCTCCTGCTAGAGGTCATTTAGCCACCTCTAAGTGAATTCATTATAGATTAGACTTAGGCCTATGAGTAGAGTGAAACAAAAGAGTCATAGAAAACAAGTTTGTTATCATAGTAAGATGATGTGGGTTCTGATTTGGAAGAATGTTCCCAGGTTAATACAGGACAACTAAGATTGCTCAGCTGGAGAGAAAGTGAGGAACAGGCCAGGGAAGGCTTCCCGGAGACTGGTTTTGAAGTAGAACTGTGAGGCTAAAACACTTCAAAGTGAAAGCTGTTAAGAGGCCACATTGCAAGTGTGTGATTTCCACGAGAAAAGGTATAATTGGTAGGCTGGTGAGGAGGGGTTTGTAGGAGAAGAATTATCTGTAAAGCTGCCGAGTTGGCTGCATGTCCATAACCATGACCATAACTAGGCCCATAACTCACATAACCTCATGATGCAATTACTCCAGGATGGAGGAAGAATGGAGTAAGCAACTTTCATCCTGGGTCATGTCAGAGAAAACACACTCTTTAATTATTTAGAGCAGTAGTATGTAAACTTCTGATCATACTACCCAAGGGCAAAAACATTGTAAAATATGACTGCTATGTATACATAGTATGTATTAAAATATAAATCAAAACAAAACAAAAATGGAAAACAAATGAGAAAAATTAATATTAATATGAATAGTTCTGCTATGTCCTTTCTGCATCCCATCTTGAGTACCATGCTGGCATGTGTCAGGTGGAATTCAGACCACTCCCTGATCTCTGACCAAGATTTGAGATGAGGTGAGAATTTGATTTGATTTTAGGTGAGGGCATTTTTCTATTAAAATTGAGAAGTGTTTTAATGAGGGCATGAAATAAGCCACACATCTGATGGAGACTTTGATCTTTGTCACGTGTAATGTTGACCCCTGTTGACCTGTTGGTAGCCATGTTACCTTCCTGAATTTCACCCTCTTTGCGTATAGAGGACATAGGTCTAGTCCTCAGGGCACAGGAACCAAAGGGGACCAAAAATGTGTGTCAGTCTCTCCGTTTAGGGTATCATATGTTCCCTGAAATCTTTGTTCTGGAAAACAGTTTTCAGGAAGTGTTTGAGGAGTGGGAAAAAATTGGCTAAGATTGTATCCTGGCAAAGATAAAAGATAGTGAGATGTGAGGGGAAGAGAAGATTCTTTTATTTTATTTTATTTATTTTTTTTTGTTTTTGGGCCACACCCAGTGACGCTCAGGGGTTACTCCTGGCTATGCGCTCAGAAGTCGCTCCTGGCAGGCACAGGGGACCATATGGGAACCGGGGGATAGAACTGTGGTCTGTCCTAGGCTAGCGCAGGCAAGGCAGCAGGCACCTTACCTCCTGCGCCACCTCCCGGCTCCCAGAGAAGATTCTTAAAGGAAGAAGCACACCTCCTATGAGCTAAGAAACTCAACTTTGATCTAAAAAAGGATGCAAAATAAACTAGTAAAAGGAAGAGCAGATACTCAGAATCCAGAGAACAGCTCCTTATACAAGGTGAAGGTGCTCAGCTAATCTGAGACTAGGGTACAATCATTTCGGGAGCGGGGTTTGTAAAACAGATTTCACTGATGTATTTAGTTATACATTGGATTTATGGTAGGGGCTTGGATTTCTAATAATTTGGATGGGGCTTGGGTTTCTAATAATTTCCAGATGACAGTAATGCTACTAATGCCAGTGGTTGATATGCACAGGGTTAAAAGAAGGCAGAATTTTGCAAAGCTGGGAAGACTGCTTGAAAGGGAGGGCCTCGTCTTGTCCAGGAGCTCTTGGCAGCCAGGCAAAAATGAGTCATGGTAGGGACTGTCCCATACTAAGTCCCTTCTTGTTGACTCTGTACTAAGTAGGAGCAGAGGCTACAAAGGAGAATGTAAGTTTTCTGATAAGAAGCATGTAGAAACTGAGAGAACATCCCACTGCACTTCAAAACTGTCCCTCAGAATCTTGGATGGAGAGCTTACCACACGTTGTAAGACAGGCTGGCCTTGGACATGCCTTCCCTGTGTTCTTTGTGTCTAAAATGCGAATGGAATGAAATTGGAGATTTGGATTCATTGGGGATTCTATGATAGGTAGGGTGAAATGGCACATAGTGCTCTCCTGAGGAATGTCACAGGCTCCAGGCAGCATGGGGGAGTTTCCTGTACCAGGTATCTGTTGAGATGAAGCCCCTTAGAGATGCCACTTTTGAAGAGATATCATTCAGAGATACAGCATGAGAAAAGATCTAGGGATTTTTCTTCTGTCAAAAGTGAACAACAGTGTGGGGGGGGATGGAACACCCTTGGAACATTTGGGATATGACTGTCTACAGGTCTGTGATTTATTCTGGGGGGGTAGGTTCTCTGAAGTAAAATGAAAAAACTCTTCCCCTGAATGTCTCCCCTATAGCCTGATAAACTGTGGTGTCAGTCATCAAAAAATTGATTCTCAATTCAAAGGAAACAGTCACACACACCGTGTGGAGGAAATTAATCTAAAATGTTCCACATGAATTTATGTCAAAGAAGGATATATTGTCTAGTTGTGTTTTAAGCTCTCTGGGATCTGCTACTTGGTACAGATGGGAGTTCATCCAGCATGTAGAATTGAACATTAATCTGACAATAAAGGTGCCTGGCATGTAGATGCCAATGCATCTCATGCCCCTGAAGCTTTCCTTTCTCAGGTTCCATTATTTACCTGGGGCTGACAATCCTCATCACTGCTGGTCTCATCATGTTCTAGGTCCCTCTTGTCATAGAACTCATATCCTGCTTGACAGATGCAGGAACCATCCAACTTCTGGAACACCCTGTTCAGACCTCGACAAGTGCAGTGGGAAGCACCTAGAGATAGAGAAGTCTTTTAATATGTCACAATGAAATAGTTAAATCAGGGTCCTGAGCTAAATTACATCTTTTCATAGGAAGCTAGTTGTCTAAATGGGGAGATTAAATATCTACTTTTCCCAAATAATTGATCTAGAGGTCTTTGTAGCTATTAGATGAAATCTAGGCAGTGATTCTCAACTCTGACATTGCCTTAATATCATGAGAGGATCTCTTACCCTACCCAGGTAACTTGCTAATCTTGCCTGATGATCAGACCAGCCCACTGCTGAGAGGGGTCTGTAGTTGGTAATTAAGGCCTGGGGAAGGAGTGAAAGAGAGGATCAGCAAGAAGAAGCAGCAGAGAGAGATCAGAGACAGCATGGATTCAGAGGCTGTTTAGCTTAGAAGTCGTGTGAGATATACACATGGCAGTTAAGGACTTATTAATAAAACTTTATGTCTCCTGAAATCTGACTGCTGTGGATCACTTCCTTGCTGTTATCCTGAGCCTACAGACCTGCCAGATTGAAAGGAGGTGCAGGTACCAGGCCAACTGCATGCACCACCAAGGACTCTATAATTAATTAATACAACAAGGATCTTTCTTACTTAGATTTTTGTCATAATTTCCTTTATACCAATTTAAATAAATATCACTGATATGAGATGAGGGCACGTACATGTTTACAAGTAAATTCCTTATTTTCATGGAATCCATGGAAGACGTATCCATTAAAATCTCTTACTACCTATGGAAGGCATATTCCAATTCATGGTCAAAAAACTGTGGGGTCAGTGCATAAGGTTGTACTTGTCTCAAGATGAAAAGAAAAGAGATATCTCTGCAGAAGCTGAGAACTCAAGGAAAAATATATTGAATATGTAATAGATTAACTGAACATAGCCTGAGGACAGGAGGTGAAATTCAAGTTTAATTTGGGAGAGTTTGTACAGAAGAATTAGTTCATATTGGAAAGTCAGTTGGGTTAAAAGCCTAGATTAGGACCTGTAGTGTACTTGAAGTCACTGCTATTCTGGCGTGTATACCCTTATTGGAATTAGTGTTCATCTAGAAAAAAAACGTTATGCATGAAATTGCCCTAAGATTTACTCAGTATCTGGTGCAAGATAAACTTAAGACAAGGCTGCAGGGGCCGGTGAGATGGCACTAGAGCTAAGGTGTCTGCCTTGCAAGTGCTAGCCAAGGAAGGACTGCAGTTCGATCCCCCGGTGTCCCATATGGTTCCCCCAAGCCAGGGACAATTTCTGAGCGCTTAGCCACGAGTAACCCCTGAGCATCAAACGGGTGTGGCCCCAAAAAAACAAAAAAATAAATAAATAAAAAGACAAGACTGCAATAGCTGCAAAGATGCATCCAAGTAGAGAAAGTTAAGGCTTATCATATTTATGGCTTGATAGAAAGAATTATAACTTAATCAGAAAACATCTTGCTATGGAGAATTCTGTCCTGGCAGGGAAAATTCTGCCAAGAAGAGCAGATTATGTCTACAGTCTCAGGCTATTATTGTTTATCTACACTATATAGATAAGCCTGAGGCCCACAGTATGCTATTATCCTGATATTTATGTTATTTATCTTTATTTACGCTATTTATCTTTGTTCTATGTACTAACTCATGACGAATGTAGGAAAAGGAGGGGGGGGAAAGGAGGACATATTTAATGAAAGGCAAAATGCCTTATTGAGGCACAAAAGCAACTCCAATAATGGCATTTGGTGTCACTTGGAAAGGAATTAAGACAGTGGAATTGATGCTCAAGAAATAGGGAATACCAGGGCTGGAAAAAAATAGCATGGAGGTAAGGTGAATGCCTTGCATTCAGAAGGTAGGTGTTTCGAATTCTGGCAACCCATATGGTCCTCCCACCCTGCCAGGAGCGATTTCTGAGTGTAGAGCCAGGAGTAACCCCTGAGCACTGCCGGGTGTGACCCAAAAACCAAAAGAAAAAGGAAAGAAATAGGGAATACCTAATATATCAGAGTGCCTGTTTCAGTTATAATCACTAAATAATTTTATGTTTAGCCAATCTGTTCCCTTTGTTTGGTTAGCACTTTTATTAGATTTACATTATTAACCCAACTATTCGATTTAGTGACTTGAACTAACCCAGTCAATAAACATTAACGTTCCAATTTTATGAGAAAAAAATTACTTGAACACTCCTTTTCTGAAGAAGGGAGCCAGCCTATGAAAGTTTATTTTCCCTTGGGCCACACCCAGCAGTGTTCAGAGGTAACTCCTGGTTCTGTGCTCAGGAATTACACCTAGCAGTGTTTGGGGGACCAAATCAGGTGCTGGAGATAGAATCTAAGTGGGTGGCATGCTATTTCTATTTCTGTTATGCTATTTTTCTGGTCTACACTGTATGTGTAGACAAACTTCTTGGTAGTTAGTTGGCCATCAACCTATTTGCCCCCAATGCTCAGCCTGGCAGTCAAAGCTTTCCTAATAACAAAACAGTGCTATGGGGGCGGGATCAATAGCACAGTGGGTAGGGCATTTGCCTCACATGGGGCCAACCTAAATTCGATTCCCAGCATCCTAGGTGGTCCCCTAAACCTGCCAGTAGTTATTTCTGAATACATAACCAGAAGTAACCCCTGAGCACTGCCAGGCATGACCCCTAAAAAAATGCTATTTGCACTGGACACCTGACCAGTTAATAGGCATTTATATAAACATCTTTTTTTTTTTTTTGGTTTTTGAGTCACACCCGGCAGTGCTCAGGGGTTACTCCTGGCTCCATGCTCAGAAATTGCTCCTGGCAGGCACAGGGGACCATATGGGGCACCGGGATTCGAACCGATGACCTTTTGCATGAAAGGCAAACACCTTACCTCCATGCTATCTCCCGGGCCCCTCTAAACATCTATTTTTATATCTCTAAAATTATACAACCTACTGGAATAAATTCCTGCTGGGCAGAAACTCTCCTGTGAAAAGTGTAGAATGATATCAAGCACTAAGGCTATTCATTATAAAGTATCCTTGAAAATAGTATTGTCGGGGCCCGGGAGATAGCATGGAGGTAAGGTGTTTGCCTTTCATGCAAAAGGTCATCAGTTCGAATCCCGGTGTCCCATATGGTCCCCGTGCCTGCTAGGAGCAATTTCTGAGCATGGAGCCAGGAGTAACCCCTGAGCACTGCTGGGTGTGACCCAAAAACCACACACACACACACACAAAAAAAGAAAGAAAGAAAATAGTATTGTCATAGGAGCTCATGAGGTCAGCTGGAGGACAAAACCAGAAATCCTGAGGCCTTTGCAACCTTTGAAATAATTCCTTCTGGTGCAAAAACAGGATTGGAGAAGGAATGGAATACTTCTTAGGATATAAGACACTAGAAAGACTCCCCCCTCCTTTTGGTTTTGGTTTTGGGGCCATACCCGATGACACTCGGGGTTATTCCTGATTATGCACTCAGAAATTGCTCCTGGTTTGAGGGACCATATGGGACACCGGGGATCAAACCATGATCTAGGCTAGTGCAGGCAAAGCTGATGCCTTACAGATTGCACTACTGCTCCAGCCCCACAACTTTCTCTTTTTGAAAAAAAAAAAAAAAGTGACATGGGAAATTGTCCCATAAATACAGGCCTGTCAGTGGCCTCACTGAATTGACCTAAAGTTACCTGCCACTCCTGGTGTGACCATAAGAAACCATTTTTTATTGTGAGAGACTCACAATGAAGTTTCAGTCAAATATTTGACCCAATACCCCTATGCTGTGACCTGATTTGAACTTGCCCCATGTGACAGTGTATGCAGTGACATCAACTACTTAGCTTTTTTTTTTAACAGAATTCAGCTTTACATTTGAATTCACATATTCAATAAAGATCTAGACTAATTAAACTTATCAGACTAATTAGGCTTATTCTGTGGTAAACCTGATCTAGCAATCTAGGCTCCACACTCCACACTGAATAGCCACAAAATCTGAAAATTTTAGCTGCAGTTGTCTTAAAGTTCAAGGAAACTTCCTCAAAATGGATACACCAAACTAATCTCCAAACTAAATCAGGAGACACCCAATGGAAAGTTTCCTCCTTGGAGGTTCTGTTTTTTGTATGCACCCATGTATCAGCCAAATACCGGGAACTGGCAGAATCAGGAACACAAAGTCTAGTTGTCCCGAGGCTACAGCAGGGGTCAAAATGTTTTCAAGGTTGAAACTGCTAGCTGCCAATCCAGAGGCCAGAAGACACAGCACATACCCAGATGTGAATCACACCCACTAGAATGTGTTTTGGCACAGCCATTCCAAAACTGGTTCTGACAAGTGCAGAAATTCCTGTTAACTATAAAAGTCAGCATCTTTGACAGCTTTACTCGGACACATGTGATCACAATCACTAGACTTCCCAAGTGAAGTTATATCAACAATGAGCCACTAACGAATGTGAACCCTGGGCTAGAACCCAGAATTAAAATCCAGATCAAGAGGAACAATTTAGTGAAATAGCTACAGGAAAAATGTGTCACAATACTTTGATTTGTTTTTGGTTTTGTTTTTTAATAATATCTTTATTTAAGCACCATAATTACAAGCATGTTTGTAGTTGGGTTTCAGTCATAAAAAGATTATCTCCCCTTCACCAGTGCAACATTCATCACCATTGCCCCCCATCTTCCCCACCCCCTGCCTGTATTCTGTTTCTTTCACTCACTATCATTGTCATGATAGCTGTTGGTGTCGTTATTTCTCTAACTGAACTCATCACTCTTTGTGGCAAGCTTCATACCATGGGCTGGTCCTTCCAGTCCATGTCTATTGTCTCTATTGTCTCTGGGTATTATTACAATAATGGATAGACCTGGAAACTATTATGCTGAGTGAAATAAGTCAGAGGAAGAGACATAGACACAGAATAGTCTCACTCATCTATGGGTTTTAAGATATATTTTGTAATCACCCACATGTGCATAATGCAGAGTCAGGCTTTGAGTATATAAGCATTAAAAATATCCTTGGTGCTAGAGAAATATACACTGTGTAGGGTATTTGCCATGCACATTTGATATCTGGCACCGCATAATTATTCGCTAAGCCTTGTCTCAAGTGAGCTCTTAGCACAGAGCCAGAAGTAAGCTTTGAGTTGTTAGACTCCCTTTCCCCACTTACAAACTCGCACAAAACTCTATGGCTTCCAGAAAGCAGTAGAACCACAGGCACCATGCTGATATTGTGAATAAATGAATTGTATTTCTCCTTAGGTCAATTGGACCTTGGAATTTCATCCTTATTTCCCCTAAAACATCATAAATAATGGTAAAAAAAAAAAACCTAAAATACAGTTGCATCAATAGATGAGAATAGAAACCCGGGTAAGTTCTCAGTAATATTGAAATTTTCTACACTGTGCTATCATAATTTTAAGACAAATTTTAAGACCTTATTATTCAATGGACTAAGGAAGTCATTGCAAAAGGAAATCAGTACTTTTTTGGTTTTGGGTTTTGGATCACACCGGTGGCTCTCAGGTGTTACTCCTGGCTCTGCACTCAGAAATCGCTCCTGGCAGGCTTGGAGGACTATATTGGATGCTGGGATTTGAACTTCCATCCGTCCTGGATCAACTGCATGCAAGACAAGTGCCCTACTGCTATGCTATCTCTCCGGCGCTCATCAATATTTCTTAAAATACCCAGAACAGATGGTAGTTCAATTTCCAGCACCCATATGATCCTCCAAGCCTACCGGGAGCCATTTCTGAGTGCAGAGCCAGGAGTAAACCCTGAGCGTCGCCAGGAGTAGCCCAAAAACAAACAAAAAAAGAAATATTGGGGCCAGAGTAGTGGCGAAAGTGGTAGGACATTTGCCTTGCACATGACTAACCTAGGATGGACCACAGTTAGTTTCTTAGGTGTCCCATATGGTCCCCAAGCCAGGAGTGATTTCTGAGCGAAGAACCAGGAGTAACCTCTGAGTGTCACCAGGTGTGGCCCAAAACCAAACAACAACAACAACAACAACAACAACTACTACTACTACTACTACTACTACTACTACTACTACTACAACAAAAAGGGCTGGAGACATAGCACGGAGGTAGGGCATTTGTTTTGCATGAGAAAGGATGGTGATTCGAATCCTGGTGTCCCATATGATCTCATGAGCCTGCCAGGAGTGGTTTCTGAGCATAGAGCCAGGAGTAACCCCTTCGTGCTGCCAGGTGTGACCCAAAAACCAAAATAAAAAGAGGGGCCAGAGAGATAGCACAGCGGTAAGGCGTTTGCCTTAGATGCAGAAGGATGGTAGCTCAAATTCCGGCATCTTATATGGTCCCCCGAGCCTGCCAGAAGTGATTTCTGAGCATACAGCCAGGAGTAACCCCTGAGCACTGCCAGGTGTGACCCCACACACACACACACACACACACACACACACACACACACACACACACAACACCAAAATAGAAAGAAAGAAATATTGATGAAAAATTAGAGAATTAATTTGAACATAGATGAAGGATCTAAAAGATATAATATATATACTCATATATACACAATATTAAAATATAATATTATGTTCAAAATACAATATTATACTCATCAATAAATATAATGGAAGAAGTTGAAAATTAGACCAATGACTTTAAAACACAATATCATCAACAAAGAAGAGGAAATTGAAAAAAGGAAAAGGATTTTTAAAATATTTGGAAAATATATATATATTTGGCAATATCAAGAGAAACTAACTTCATCATAGAAATTTCAGAAAGGAGAGAAAGTGAAAAAAGAGCTGGGGAAAGAAATAATAGCTGAGAACTTCTCCAGTCTCACAAGAATACAGGAGGCCCAATGAGTGCCAAATAAAATAAACCCAAATCTAACAACACCAAGACACATTTTAATCAAAATAGCAAGAACTAAAGAGAGAGAAACTCCTTTCAACTATCATTATTTTCTGATGACATGATAATATACATAGAACAACCTAAAGATTCCCTAAAACAGTTCTTAGAAACAATCACCAAAATAGAAAAGTATCAAAGTAGCAAGCTATAAAATCAATATGCAAAGATCTATTTCATTCTATGCACAAGAAATGAATTAAAAAATAAGAAATTACAAAGATAATTTCATTTAAATAATGGCTAAATGCATTAATACCTAGGAATCAATTTATTAAAGTAGGTTGAAAATATGCTGAAAATTACATTTTATCAAAGTGCTTAAAAAGACTCATAAATTGAAAACTATAAATTGCTTTTCAAATAACTAAAAGAGGACACTAAGAAATAAAAACATAATGTATGTTCATAAATTAGAAGAATTATTATTATCAAAATGATAACACCTAGGCCCAGAGAGATAGCACAGCGGTGTTTGCCTTGCAAGCAGCCGATCCAGGACCAAAGGTGGTTGGTTCGAATCCTGGTGTCCCATATGGTCCCCCCGTGCCTGCCAGTAGCTATTTCTGAGCAGACAGCCAGGAGTAATCCCTGAGCACTGCCGGGTGTGGCCCAAAAACCAAAAAAAAAAAAAAAAATGATAACACCACCTGAAGCTTTACATATATTTAGTGTAATGTCTATCAAAATAATGATGACATTCTTCGAGGACTTAGAACAAATGCCTCTAAAATTATACCTGAATAATCAAAGAAACTCTGAGAAAAAAAAAGACAGTAGGATGTTTCACATTCCCTAACTTTAAATCACACTATAAAGTTCAAGTAATCAAAATGATGTGATACTGAAACAAAGACTCAATAGGGTAGAATTGGGACCTTGAAAATAAGCCTTACATTATGTGACAAGGGATCTGAGGGCATGAAGAGGATCAAGAAACACCTCTCTAACAAATTGGATAGCTACATGGAAAAAAACGGATGAAACTGGATCTCTATTTCACACCATATACAAGTTAGTTCAAAGTAGACTAAAGACCACTAGATTACACCAGAATCCATAAAATACATTGAAGAAATTGTAAGCAGAATATGTAGAATATGGAACTCAGAGGCATCTTCAATTATTTTACTCCATTGACAAAAACAAAATCAAAGGGACTACTTCAAATTTAAAACGTTTTGCATACCAAAGAAAATTCAGGAAATAGAAAAAGACACTGCTGAATAGGAGAAAATATTTTCACATCATACATCAAATAGAGGACTAAAATCCAAGATATATAAAGTAGTCATAAATCTTAACATGAAAAAACCCCCCAATAACCTCATCAAAAGTTGAGAACAAACACTTCCTTGAAGAGGTCATCCAGATAGCTAGTAGGTTTATGAAAGTGTTCTTTGTCACTTGTTATCAGGGAAATACAAATTAAAATGATAATGAGATATCATCTTATTAAGAATGGAATATTGTCAGATAGACATACATTTAGGAAACAGATACTCTTGGTAAAATAAATTGAGGAGAGAGTCTGGGTAGATTACTTATTGGGTCCTTACTTCCTGAAATGCTGACACCCCTAGAAGTATTCTCTTGGTAGGTGTCTATAACCACTCATCATCTTTCAGAGAATATGTTTATGAGATAAACACATTTCAGAGACTTTTGAATAGGTTGATCTAGTCCCCTTTGTTATGTAGAAGTTTAGCCTGGATAGATTAAGATAGTTAGACACTTTACCAAAAAATTTTATTCTTTTCTACCTGATGATTACTGATCCTAAGCAATAAATATTGTTCATACAGGATTCTCAGTCAGAGTTCTCAGTCCATGAGGATGTGAGCCCTGTGACCCTATGCTTTTCTCTCTTATCTTTACTTGTGTTCTTAGTCCTTGTAGTGCCCCTGCTTCAGGCCCCCCACCCCAGCAGCATATATCAAAAAAGACTGGAAACAACAAGCTTTTGATAGGGCTGTGGTAAAAAAAAAAGGGGGGGGGGAATGAAATTTGCTGAAATAGATAGATGACAGATGATAGATAGATAGATAGATAGATAGATAGATAGATAGATAGATAGATAGATAGATAGATAGATAGATAGATAGATCTGGAGAGAATGCTGAGTGAAGTTAGTGAGAAGGATAACACACATAGAATGATTCTTCTCATATGAAGTATATAAAGAAACAGCAGAACAATAAAATGCCCAAAGGCAACAAAAAACTGAGAACTGGTTTCAATAGGAAATTGGAGGAAGGGCTATGACACTGGGACAACATGAGGGAAGCAGACTAGATGTTCTGGTGGAGGATAGAGTGCTAGAAAATTTTATGTATGAAACCCTAACAAGAATAATTTCGTAAACTATATGGTGCTTAAATTGTGAGAAGGGGAGAAAAGGAACCCTTTTGGTGGGAATACTGCCTGGTTCCGGAAGATAGTGTGGACCTTTCATAGAGCTTTCATATCACTCAGGGATCTTACTCTTCATAACACAAAAACATTACATTGAAAACATATATACAGGGGCCCAGGAGATAGCATGGAGGTAAGGCGTTTGCCTTTCATGCAAAAGGTCATCAGTTCGAATCCCGGTGCCCCATATGGTCCCCCATGCCTGCCAGGAGCAATTTCTGAGCATGGAGCCAGGAGTAACCCCTGAGCACTGCCGGGTGTGACCCAAAAACCAAAAAAAAAAAAACCATATGTACACAATGATGGTCATTGTAGTGCTAAGTGCAATAACTAGAATATGAAAACATCTATCTAATGAGAGATGAATGGATAAAAAGTAGTTTGATAAAGACACAATAGAATACTATGCAGCAGTAAGAAAAGGGGAAATATGGCCATTTGCTGCATTTTGGATGAAAATGGAGGACATCAATTTAAATGAAATAATTTAGGGGGAACACAAATTGGGTAAACATGTTCATCTGTGATAAACAGAGAAACAGAACAAGTGAACAAGAGAAGAAACAGCATTGAATGAGGACAAATCCTTGACCTTTGATTGTAAAGATGATATTCCCAAGCAGTGGGGCAAGAGGGTAGGGATAAAGAGGGTGCAGACTAGAAGTACATGAGGAGGATGGTAGAGGGAATTGAGCACTTTGGGAGTGATGAGGCGTAACATTCTTTTCGTATATCAAGCCATTGAAAACGGTCACTATTGTGCCATGTTCCCTAAGTTATCACCTCATCAATCAATCACCAGATCTGGAGATGAGAACTCACCAGTGGGGGAGAAAGCGGAGCTCCCGCAGGGAAGGCAACCTGTCTGTCCTGGCCAGGCATTGAAGGTGCCAGCAGGGCAGGGAAGGCAACCTTCAGCTGCTCCTGCCCCAATGCTGTTTCTGAAAGTGCCAGGTGGGCAGGGCCTAGGGCTCTGAGCACCAGCAGGGCAGTAATGCCCCACAGGGCAGAGCTGGCCTTCGTAATTTTCTGTTCCTAGAAGGAGACCAAGGGGGAAATTCTAAGCCTTGGCTTCTTCTGAAATGGGATGAGAAATAGCACAATTGAAGGATAGATTGAGTGCTGGGGATGAGAGGAAAGAACAAGAGGGTAGACAATAAAAAAAATGTAGGGAAGAATCTAAATTGTAGGTAGAAGTGCAGAGGACTTGTGTCCTGTTGTGGTCCTCACCCCATGATCCCCTTGACCTCCTGGTTGTACTGAACACATTTCCACCTTTCTTAGCAGACAATTACAGACACATTGGGTAGTGCTTGTCTTACTTTGGGAATCACCTGGTTTATGGGCTTCAAAATGCTAGTTAATTTATCTGATGTGTACAGATGATAATCCAAAAGGTCTTTTAAAGAACATTTAACTCTAACACTAGGACAAATGTTACTCCTTTTATCCATGCTCCCTTTTGAGAGGCTTGTTCCCACATGCTTTGTAGGACTCTCAGATACCTCTTTGTTGGCTTGCTTCATCCTCAGTGGGCACTAATCCCCAGGCTTTGAGTATAGTGCTCTCAGGCCATCAGGTCATCAAAACAAACCTGACTCTGGGTTTAGGAGAGCAGAAGAGTCTCCTCTCCCCTCCACTTCCAGTCCAAGCCTGGCAAATGTCAGCCCCACCACTCCTGCTTTCACCTAGAATTACATACTCACCCCGTTGGCAGTAGTATCCAGGGGGACAGAGTTGGCAAGGCTGAGCATCAAAGGTCAGGCTTCGGTAGTGGCCTTCTTCACAGAGGCGGCAGCAAGTCTCCTTGGAGACTCTGAGGACATTCCCACGCAGGGCTTCAGAGCCCCCTGAGCATGCAAGTGGATGAGCACTTCCCAAGGGGCAGTAATAGGGAAATACACAGCTGCAGAGACACAAACCCTCAGAACATATTCAAATCTGGCTACACAGCCTGAGCACTCACCAGGCTTTGGTTGAAGGGAGAGGGTTAGGGTTAGGGTTAGGATTTGAGGATATTTTGTTTCTCTCCTAGACAGAGAGCCCAAGGGAGGGCTTGAGAGCCACAACATGGGCCTGCCTGAGAGCCGCAACATGCCCTCCTGAGCTTGAGAAGTTGAGCAGTGTCATCAAGTCCTGGGACAGTGCCTAGGCCATGTCCCCTACCCACCAAGCACCATACAATAATTGTGCAGAGTGAATGTTGCAGGCCAGAGTGGGGACAGTGGATTTTTGACACAGGGGTGGAGCTGCATGATAAAACACATGATACCCCGTCACATTTGTATTTCCTCTCAAGGGGAATCAGCAATGAATACATGATGAACCCAAACATTTCCATGGCTCACATTAATCCTGAAATGGACTCGAAATTCACTGTAACTGGATCTTCTATACTTTCATTTACTAAATTTACCCACTCTGCACAGGCCATCTAAAAAATAACGACTTGCTCAGTTTACTTTTTTACTCTACCCTGCACAGAGGTGGGACCCACGAATGTCCAAACTAGGTAGGTCAAACAGGATTATCCAGAGCTTGGCATTGAGTCCTACAGTTTGGCCCAAGTGAGCCCAAGACTAAGATGGGGATGCTGTGTCAGACTCACCAAGTGAGGGAAGGATACTCACCGCTGTCCTGGGCCCGCATAGGTGGAAGAGCCAGCAGGGCAAGCATAACCCCCTGGGCAGAGTGGGGGAACCCCAGTCTGGGGCCCACAGTAAGAACCAGCCCTGCATGTGACCTCAGCAACAGCACCTGAGAAAGGCAGAAATGGGCCCAGTTCCTGAGTATGGGAGAAACCCTGAAAAGGTAGGGAGTGGACAGAAGCTGGCAAAGGCAGTCAGTATGCAGCCAGTGCAGAGGTCTCAGGGGAGAGGCCTGGGGACTGGTGCTGGGCCAGGGGTATCTCACCTGCAGGACACTCAGTCCCTGCTCTGCAGGGGATTGCAGACACATCTGAGTGGTGTCTCAGCTCAGCTGAGGGGCAGTAGTGACCAGGAGGGCAGAGCTCACATTCCTTCTGGGATGAGGCCCCTGGTTCTGTCCGGAAGGTTCCCGGTGGGCAAAGAAAGGCACCCTGAGCACCTGGACACCAATGACCTGGGGGACAAGGGTGGCCTTCAAAGGAAGACAAACCTATGGACAAACATAGAAGAAGAGGTGGGTCCAAACAGGTCTTCTCCAAACTTTTCCCCTAAGTTTTACACTGGCTGGTGATAGACTCACCTGGGAATGGGCAGAGGTACCCAGCAGGACAGGGAAGGCACTCAGTCTGACTCTGACTTCCTTCAGTTGCCAGGTAGGTGTGCACAGGGCAGGCCTGGGGGACACCTTTGTGAGTCTCACTCCCTCCAGGGCAATAGTGGCCAGCTGGACAGGGGCTTGTGGCCAGATGTCCTAGGAGACAAGAACCATGCTCACTTCCTGCCCTCTCTCACCCCTCTCAAGAGCCTACACTCAAAGACAGGCAGAAGCAGCTCACCTGCTTTGCACCAGCGCCCAGGGGGGCAGTGCCCACAGTCTTCCTGCTGCTTGGCTCCAGCAGTGGCACTCATGGCACTAGAGGGGCATGGAGTGGGCATCCCACTGCCCTCTGGGCAGTAAAATCCTGAAGCACAAGAGGTTCTGTCAAGTTCGCTAGAAGACGAGGAGGCTGCTGAGAGGACCCACAAGAGCAAGTGTTTGCACTTGTGGGGTCACTGGCCATTTGAATTGCAGTAAAAGACAACATGATCATGTGAATCCACATGCACGCTCATGTGAATCCATGTAGTAGTCATGAAGCAGCTAGGGGTCAAGAGTCTGGTTTTTACCCCAAATGAACTTTGCCTGGTAAGACAGTTGTAAGAACTGGACTGCCTTTCTGCCTCTCTCATAATAAAGGGCAAAACATGAGGCATGTTACTTGGTGGGCATACTTTTGAACATAGCCGTCTTGGGGGACATATACTTTTCAATTCAGTGGTCCCAGGTAGGAATAGTCAGCAGGGCATTTGCCCCAAACCTGTCCACCTCTAATTGCAGGGAATAGGGTAAGAGTGAGAAGCTTGATTGGAAGGGACTTCTTAGGATCAACCACCCTTATCAGAGGAGATCCT
>PVKC010006246.1:0-31500 GCA_004027635.1 Crocidura indochinensis | reverse complement strand
AGAGCTTCAATGGATTAAATTTGGGAATAGGATATTGTTAAGTTTTTTGTAGTACCTATGACTCTCTCCACTCACAGTTTCAGAATATTTTAATAGATTTAATCATATAAAGTTGCCTTTCCTGTGAGTGAATAATAATTTATTATTGATCACTTCAGATGGATCACATAATAAATGTTCAAAACAAGTATGCTGGATTGCTGAAATATCCAGTTGATTAAGAACTGTTAACACAAGAAAAGTCTATTTTATTACTCAGTTTTAAATCTTACAGTTAATTTCCATTTGATCTTCTGAAAGTTAAGTTTGAGACCAAGTAAAAGCCACATAGTAAAAGTCAGAAAGTGTAGTCAATGTCAGTCAGTGGCACACAACTTTAGCAGTATACCTGGCCATACACCTTCACTAAAACTCACTACAATATAATTTTCAGGCAATAAATATCGGCATCTAAAGTATATACTTGATCAGTTGTGCAATCAGAGCGATGACATGAATAAAATATGGGGTGTTTGGGCTAACACACACATTTTTTATCTTTGGGTCAGAAATTTAATTGCTTTTTCTTGCAGCTACTGATAAGGAAGCCAGATGCTCTGCCCCAGGAATTGCAAAAAATCAATTACTGACAAATGTTGAAGTCCAGCATAAAGATAAGAATGCTTAAAAATCATTTTCATCAAAGGGATTTATACACGCTTCCTGCATCATCCCATATATACCGTTCTTTTTAATTTTATTTTAGACACACTGGTATGTAATGATAATAATAGAGTTTCAAATGTAGTATATTCCAGGACTATACCCTCCATAAAAGTGTTTATTTTCCTTTACCACTGTCCTCTACCATCTCTCCAATCCTATATTTCCCCCCTGAAGTTCTAGTCCATTCTACCCCCAAATCTGCCTTTATTTTTAAGTACTCTCTTCCCTTCAATTGGTTATGAATGCATGCTGGATCATTAAAATACACACCTATCATATATCATCACACATTATATAGACCTTTTTCTCTCAGTACTGCTGGTGCTACTCAAAGCAAGTTTACTATATTTCTGGCCTCTAGAAATTACTTCATAAGATGACCTTGTAAAAGAAAAACATGAAGATTTGTACTTTTCTTTTGAAGAAATGTACTTATTATGAATACATAATCTGTAAAGGTCTGTACTAGGTATATATAATACAATAAGTTACCTCCCATCTGTTTACAAAACAGATTATAATAAAGCCAACATTATGTTTCCACCACTGAAAATAAGAAGTATACATTTTCTAAAATTATAAACTGTGCTACCTTACCTTGGTAGCAGATGGGAGAGAAGAGAAGCATATTTGACTATTTACTATGTGCCAGACTTTACAGATGTAGACATTATAATTTTATCTTATTAATTATCTTAGAACCTTATGAAGTAAGCATGATTATTATTTACTTGGTCAAATATGGGTCTCGGAAAAATTTTCCACTTGTTCACAATGCCCAAGTAAGTGATAAAATTAATATTTTCATCTAAATCTAGTTGATCTTTAAGAATATTCTATTGCATATTATTATACAATTATATCAATTCTACATTTTAAGTTATTGTTTTGAAACACCTAAGGAGCTAAAGTGATTGCACAAGTGTTAAGGCACTTATCTTGCATGCCATCAGTACTGGCTAGAAAGATACCTGCCACCTTATATGGTCCTCTGAGCACTACAAAGAATGACTGTTGAACATAGAATCAGGAGTAATCTTTGAGCATCACCAAGTTTGTGCCCAATCTAAGAACATGCAGGAAAAAAATGTGAGAAGCTAAACGAAAAGTGGCATATGCACGTTAGAAAATAAAACTCAAGAATAAAAAGAAAGATAGTACTATAACATGGCTGCATCTCAAAGTCATACAGTTTAAAGAAAGATGCCTGTCTCAAAAGATTACCTTTATGATTGCAATGTGTGGTTGAATTTATATGTAGTTCCATAAAAAAACAGATCCACATTGATAGAGATTAAATGAATGGGTACCAGGGTTGGGAGTTAATATGAGGTTTAACTATAAAACAATTAGAAAGAAGGGGTAGTTCTATATATTAATTGCTGTTAAAATTTTCATAGCACACAGGTGCTATGTTTAATACAACTGTACACAACATAAATGCAAAATACAAACACATTTAGAATTTAGAAATATGTCTTTTAAAATGCATCATTATAAGCCAGAGAGATAACACAATGAGTAAAGCATTTGCCTTGCATACAGAAAATCGGGTGTCAGGTTTAAGCCAGGAGTAAGGTACTAAGTATTTTTGGATGTGGTCCGTGAGAAAAATGTAAAAAATCTATTAACTACACTAATTAAATTTCTATTTTAAAAATAATTTATACTGACATATGTTCTATGTTCTGTGAGTTTGTATTTATATATGGAATCCTAATAAACTCTGAAATAACTTTAAAGTTATAAAATAAGAAATTTAGGAACAATGGAAAATATGTGAGTCTTTGAAGTTGGTACACATATGTAATATACTATATATAAGCATATATTGTTATTTCTCCACAGAAATATAAAAAATTGGACAACAAATCAGTGTATTAACAGTTTATTCAGAAGCTGGGGAGAGTATGGAAAGATTCTTTGCCAGAGGCCCTTCCCGTGATAAATGGTGGTGGAAATAGAAACCCTGTTTATATGATAATAAGAAAGCATACCAATTTCTATCAAGAACTATAATATGAGACTCACTCTTTTCTCAAGTTAGATAAACAAATCCATGAAAAAATTATGGGTACATCTACCATGAAGCAGAAAGCTAGAAGAGAGGGCAAGCCATGCTTCTGCCCTGCCAAAGCCATCATTCCTGCTGTATTCATTACCCAGAGTCACCATTTTGCCAATGGCTTCATCTCACAACCCTTCTACGATTCTCTGCAGGGATACCAATCTGACCAAAATTCAGGTATGCCTTTTGTGGGGGCTGATATCATCATGGCTTTTTTAAGCAAGTGGAGGCACCCTTCCCCACATCCTCCTTTTTCTGGGAGACCTGGAGACTGAGAAAACACCCCACAAAAGCTACACTATCAGTAAAAAGGCTTTGAATGACTGGACAACTACCTTTGATGCTTTCATCCTTATAGGAATACATCAATTTAACAGAATGAACAACTATCGTATTAATGATTTCATTGGAGATACAATAAATTTTACAAATGTGCTGGCTAATGTACCTTTTCTTTTTTCTTTTCTTTTCTTCCTTTAAAAACACTTTTACTTGTTATTTTTAATTTCAATTCTTTTTTAAATTAATATCTTTATTTAAACACCTTGATTACAAATATGATTGTGGTTGGGTTTCAGTTGTGGAAAGAACAGTCCCTTTCACCAGTGCAACATTCCCATCACCAATGTCCCAAATCTCCCTCCTCCCCACCCGACCTTGCCTGTGCTCTAGACAGGTTTTCTACTTCCCTCATTCATTCACATTGTTAGTTATTTCTATTTCACAATGTAGTTATTTCTCTAACTGCACTCAGCATTCTGTATTATGTGCTATGTCAACTATGTGATGCTTTTTCTTTAAATAAACTAAAATAAATTAACTAGAATACCAAATATAAGACATTGAGGTAGCAGTGCCATTTGAATTAGAAAATGGGAGCTTGGAAACAAGATGTGGCTAGAAGGAGAGAGTGCCAGTATTTAATCTGTTCACATTAGGTCATTTTCTAACTACACCCACTGACTGGGGTCATTTGGCTCAAATCTAACAATTTTCTTGGGATTGGTTTAAGAATTTGCATCATTGAAGGTTAGTGAAAGAAGGAGAAAAACCAACCATTTAATTGATTATTCCAAAGGTTATTGAGCTGTAGACTTTAGGCTTGTTATGAAATGAGTTAATGCAAGTAAGAAGAATATTACGAATTGTAGGGTACTAAAGAAGTGGAAGTTATTATTAACCTTTAAACTGGGAAACTGATTCAGTGGAATATACTAGCCTATCAGATTAACATCAATAATGTAACCGAAATATCAGATGCCCAGCCTTGAAAATTTTTAAATATATATTTCAGAATAACATAATGCATATGTACTTGCACAGTACAAATATTCATTCTGCATATTAATAAATGCATACAAATAAGCTGAAAGTTGTGAATTAGCAAAACCACAGCAGCCCATCTTGATGAGATTGGCCTTTCATGCAATTCTATTAAAATGCAAATATGTTAAATAACTCAAATTTGGGGGTCAAATTTTTTGGAGAAGTACAATCTGTTAGCAACATTGCATCTCTACAAAATTTCCATCTGAATTGTACTAATGATGTGCAGCTAGGGAGTGGATGAAAGGAAAAAAATATTAAAACTATGCATTTCAGCATGAACAGATGTTGTGTGTTCTTATAACTCAATCAAAAAAAGGCAGATGAAAAAAGAACCTTCGCACAAACTTCACATATCTTTGTGAGGAGAGAGATACTCTTTAATGAGCAGTTCGGAGGAGAAAGAAAAGCATAGACTCCTTCAGGTAACAAAAACTCACATATGCTAATATATTACATATATTTACATTGCCCCAATGTTTTCTACTAAGCATAATGCTTAAAGGCTAGAGATATGTTTTAACAATGACTTTCACAGGCAGAGCTCCTCTTAGTTTTAGAGATCCATAAGTGATAATGAGGATGTTGCATTTTATGTGTTCCTGGCTTCCAGGCTTCTCAAATGAAAGCAAGATCCAAACTGAGATAGTAAATATCTATTTAGTTTTTCATCAGTGTCTCTTTCAGCCCTATGCTCAGTTTTACTCTTGAAGTCGTCCAAGCATGGCTGTTGACAATCATTCTGACAAAAAACTGGTAGTCTCCAAACTGGGGTGGGGTGGGGTTGTCATTTTAGCACTTCTCCTCTATCCTGAATGGAATTCTCTTTCTCCATCCATTTTTACTCTAACAGGGTTCCCAAACTTTGCTACATATTAAAATTTCCAGAAAGCTTTCAAAAATTCACTACTCAGTTATATTAGCCATATAATAATACATTTTATAAAATCATGTATAACATGATAGATTTAGTATCGTGATAATTCTATTTAATACAATAAGTAAGATGGAAGCCAGGTAGTGGTTTGTTTTATTATTAATCCCTATTAATTGTTTCTAATAAGAAAAAAATTGGGGGGGCCCGGGAGATAGCATGGAGGTAAGGCATTTGCCTTTCATGCAAAAGGTCATCAGTTCGAATCCCGGTGCCCCATATGGTCCCCCGTGCCTGCCAGGAGCAATTTCTGAGCATGGAGCCAGGAGTAACCCCTGAGCACTGCCGGGTGTGACCCCCCCCAAAAAAAAAAAGAAAAAAAGAAAAAAATTGGAAATTACTGTTTTATACCCCATTGTACATAAAGCAGGGTGTCTGATACACAGTCGGCACTCCAAAGAATAAGTGACTTTATCATCAGAACACAAAGTTTTATAGTTACTGAAATTCAACACTTTTTGTTTTCCCAGGACTCCCTCTTTGATGAAATACACATAAAGTACAGTTAAGCCCCTATAGTTAAATGTATTAACAACAACACAACATTTTTTTAAGCAATGAATTATTCAATGGTAACAATCGCTTGCTAGTGAGAATGTGCTGAAATATTCTCAAACACTATTTGAAGTACAGCCATGTGGAAATCTGTTTTGTTTTGGAACAAAAATGGCTCCATGACCCACTAAGTTTAAAACTTAAGCAAAAGTTAAAATTAAGAAAATGTGCAACAACAAAATATATTTGACTATTGTGATATAGAAAAATAATAGCATGGTATGTAACACATAAAATGCTTATTAAGAAAACTTAAAATGTTAGTTTCTAGAATTGTGTTTTTATTCTTTGATTCTCTTCCTTTTCTATTCTTCCAAATATTGTTTTAGAAAATTACAACATAGAAGAACAAATAAAACATTTATCTCTTAAAAATGCCTTAGTGTAGATCTAAATGGATAGAGAAAGCTAAGATGATGGTAACTCTGAGAGAAATAGTGTTACACAAAGGAAATCTAGCATGTATGGTTTTATTTGATTCCATCCCACTACCAAAATGCCATTAGAGATTTTCATAGGCGCCCTTACAATGCTCTACTATGGTTGACAAACAAGACACAGAGGAGGTAGTCTCTTAAATGAAACTGTGAATGTGTTTGGATTTTAGCAAGAATTTTAGTCTGAGAAAGGGGTCAGTATTGATCTGAGAGAACTGAGAAATTGTTTCCAACAAGGAGTCACAATACAAATGGTAGCGCACACTGTATTGAAGTAGATCAAATAGTCTGAACTTTAACCTTAAAATAATGGACAATCATCTAAATTATATGATTAGAAAATAGCACATTGCAGAGGGTTATTAGAACATTAGCTTATATAATAATTAATTTAGGAGATGGAGGAATGGAAGACGCACAAACGATCAATGAGAAAACAAAAGCGATGGTCCAGAAATGCAAGAGTGATCTTTTCAAATATAGTGTGAATCAGGACCCTGTAGTCTAAGCACATAAGTGACATTCTTTGATGAGAAAATCAGTTCTTAGCATTAAGAGAGCCTACTTAAAAGATGTCTATCTTCTTTAGAGCATCCCTGCTCTGTACCACATTCTCTGGAAATCTGCTCTCTACCTTTTGTATCATTTTCTATTCATGGATCATCTAATCACAAACTTAGAACAGGGAGAATGCTTCCTCAAATGTTACTTCCTGTTCTCTGCCTTACTAATGCCAGTGCATTCCATCAACTTTAGTGTCATTTTTTTAGAGATGCCATCAACCACTCTCTTGTTCTTTCAATAGAAACAACAATAATATTATGATTATATTATATTATAACATAATATGATATGATATGATATGACATAACATAACATAATATATAATGATATTATGTAACACCCATGTTCCGCAACTATTGCAATTGTCTGTGTTGTTATGCAATTGTTTACTCTTTCATCACCTTCTCTTCCTCTGATTCTTTTCATTCCAAGATGGCAGCAATGGTTTACCTTTATTTTTTGTATATCCACCACTGTCACCTGGCATGTACTTAGACATTACTGTTTTATAATCATAAATGCTGTTATGTGTATAATTTCTGTGTTTATTGAATAAGGAAGAGTAATTTACCAGGCTAGAAGCGACAGTGACAGGTACTGGCTTAATTGGTAAAAACAAGTCAATTTATACTTTCCACAGCTTCAATAGTTTAGAGGATTTTAGAAAGAATAATATAGGAGTAAAAGCTAACAGAGCTGCTGGTGTAACTGAAAAGTAGTTTAAAATGATTTCCCAGTGTCAAAGTGACCAAGGAAGTGAACTTCCAACTGGCAGATGAGAGGAGCACAGGTTAAGGCTTTCCAAACTGACACATGTGAGAGGAAGTAGGGCATCCTGTAACCTCCTGGGTATGTAAGTAGATGTGTGATATGTGGTCACTGCAGTTTTATTCTACATGAACTGATCAGAGTGAAAAACCATAATTTAGAAGCCAGTCAGGAAACAGGAAGCAGGGCCTTGGGAGAGCTGACGTCTGTCTCTCACTTTCTGTAAAAACAAGCAATTTTCTCTTGAATGAAGCTCTGGAATCAAAGACTCCCTTTCAGATTAGAGTGAGGAGTTTACAAAAATAGAACACATCAACCCACTAGAAAAAGCAGTTTTAGAAGGACACATCAGATATACACACACATACACACACACTACTATATATACACATACATATTATATATATATGCAAAAACGAATGCATATTTGGAAACCAAAATTCCCATAAAAGCAAAGTTGAAGGGCAGAGTTTAAGATTCCCATTGTCAAAAAATTTGGATTTCACTCTGATCATTTTTCATTTCCCCTCATTACCACTTTCTTCACTTTCCCTTTGGGGAAGAAATTCACAAGGACCTAAAATACTTTTTTTTTCCCTTTGCAGCTAAGCTATCTTATGAGTATGATTCCTTTTTAATGAATGTCTACCAGAGCAACTAAAGTTCTGCCAACTGCCTGTTTGATCTGGTGCCATGTCATGAGGCTGATTTAAGTCATAGGACATATCCAAACAACATAGCATGGGAAAAAAAGACAAAAACGGAATGTTAATGTGGTCTCACACCTGTTAGTGAAAGTCAGCAATGTGAAATTCAGCTTTCCCTCTGTCTCCTCTTCCACAGACACACACATTTTATAAGAAAAATCAAGACATTTCAAATTTTAAGATAAAAAAAACAGTTTTCTGCTGTCAATGGCTAAATTGGTTAATTATAAAGTATATTTTAATGACAATTTTCAAGTAATTTGGAGCATATAAAAATGACCTTTACTTCAGTTTTCATTTATTCCTATTTTAAAAGTAGGAAAATTAAGGACCAGAAATAATAAAATACTTAATGACTTCCTTTGAATCTCAATATTAGCCTCATTTGAAAATGAATTTTTAACACAAAATCATTAATTCAATGAATGTGATAATGATAGAATAAGTGCCTGAAGATATTAGAGAGCTGCTAGCTATTCTCAAAATTTGAAAATAAAAAATCTGACTTACATCTTTTGTAGGCATTTATATTCATCCCTTTTTGTATTAATATTATGAAGCATTGCAAATGTTAAAACTGTGTGTAGATAAGTAAGTATACATGTATGTGTACAGAATATTTGCATATTTATTTGGAAAGATGAGTTTAAATATATCTTATTTTTGTCCATTTTGTTGTTATATTTTAGTAAGAATTTAGTAAAGTTTAATATTAAAAATATTAGTAAGATTATTTTAGTGAGACTTCACACTGGTTTCCTTGGAAACTTTTGATGTAACTCTTTTTGTTTGTTTGTTTTGGTTTTTTTTGGGCCACACCCCTTTGATGCTTAGGGGTTACTCCTGGCTAAATGTTCAGAAACTGCCCCTGGTCTGGGGGGACCTATGGGACACCAGGGGATTGAACCGAGGTCCTTCCTTAGCTAGTGCTTGCAAGGCAGACACCTTACCTCTAGCGCCACTTCACCAGCCCCTTGATGTAACTCTTAATTTCATGATTAGAATTTTTTTCATTTAATTTATTTTGTTGCGGTTGGTTTTGAGCCGTACCCGGTGATGCTCAGCGGTTACTTCTGGCTCTGCTCTCAGAAATCGCTCCTGGCTTGGGGGACCATATAGGACACTGGGGATCAAATCGAGGTCCACCCTGGGCAGCTGCATGCAAGGCAAATGCCCTACTACTGTGCTAGCTCAGGCCCCTCATGATTGGACTTTTTTTTGTTTCTAAATGACAGAAGATGCTCTAGGCATCTTTTGCAATATTCATTGCATGTTTTGCTTCAGACATAGAATTAACTGCTTTCCCAATATACTTTTACCTTTTTAAAGAAAAACAGTTTCTGAGACCAAAGTCTGACCAGTATGAGGGCTGATTTATTGCTAACAGATCACTCAGTGTTTAAGGCGTTTTCAAAATGTAGAATTCTCCTTCCTTCCTTCCTTCCTTCCTTCCTTCCTTCCTTCCTTCCTTCCTTCCTTCCTTCCTTTCTGTCTCTTTCTTTCTTTCCTTCCTTCCTTTTGTCTCTTTCTTTCTTCTTTCCTTCCTTCCTTCTTTCCTTCCTTCTTTTCTGTCTCTTTCTTTCTTCTTTCCTTCCTTCCTTCTTTCTTTCCTTCCTTCCTGTCTCTTTCTTTCTTCTTTCCTTCCTTCCTTCCTTCTTTTCTTTCTTTTCTTTCCTTCCTCATTACTGATTATGAGATGTGCTTTTACTCTGAAAGCTATGTAATCCACTTTGGTCAAAATAAAAAATGTTATCAAAAATTAAAAATAATTCTATCAAGATTCAGTAATATATAGCTCTATGAATAATGGTTTCTCACATGCATAATTTTAACACCGCACCCTTCACAGTGTAACCCCTGCTGTAAGGAAGGAAAGAAACATTGAGTTCAATCTATAACCCAATTTGTACATAACTTCTTCATTTCTAATAGCTGCACCTACTTTTCCAGAGGCAAAAATAGCTTTCAATCAAAATTTATAGTAACTATGTGTCAGCATACTCAGAATTAAAGTGATCTTTTCTCAAATTTCTCTTATCTGGTTTCCTTCTCATCTCATAACCCAGTAAAATATGAGTTTATATCTATCCAGTTGCCATATTAGAATCTTGAAAACTATGTCAGTGTTTATCTCTTTTTTTAATCACATTAAGCAGATCCAAGTACAGTGTAGTGTATCTCCTTCCTGAATTTCTCTCTATTCCATTCTCTCAGCCACCATCTATGTTGTTCACCTATTTTTTTGCTATATACTTCATCCCCTTACATTCTCTCTCTAATCTCTTCCACATTATTTTTACTTTCTACAATATGAACAAATCTGAACCTTATTTCTCTTAGTTTACTTTATATTACTCCATATATGTTTATGGTTTTAGGCTCCTGTGTAATCTACAAGTCATTACTGGTCCATAGTTTACCTATCCTCCCACAACACACCCATTTACATATTCTTGATGATTTATTATTCTTTAGAATTATTCCTTGATACCCCCAGAAGAATACCTTGCATATAGTTTCTTCCAGAAATTACTTTGTTTACTTGGTATACTTTTTTATTGTTGTAGTCTATTTCTTTATTATACTTCAAACTACTCTAGAACAGAGACTTGTATTAAATAAACACTTGTTTATTGTTTTTGTTTTTTCAGTTTTGGGCCAAACTTGTCTGTGCTCAGTGATTACTCCTGTCTCTGTGCTTAGAGATTATTTTGACAGAGTTAAAGAGAGAGTATTTTAATGTGTGGGATTCAAACAGGGGTTTAGTGAGGTGGAAAAAAAATTCCTTAACTCTTGTACTATCTCTCCAGCCCTATTTGATTATACATTCTAACTTTATTTTTTCATAGCTGAAGAATTTTGTGAGTAACATTCTAACTTTGAGTATATATTCTAACTTTATTTTTTTATAGATGAATAATAGAGTGAGTAACTCCACGACTTTGGATTTCAGTTTTTCTCATCTATAAACTGCTTAGCATTCCATCTAATGCCTTTATGGGAAAATAATGAGTCAATGTCTACAGAGCATGTAGGATAACTCATAGGAGCTTTGAATAAATAGGAGCCATTTCTAGTATGAAAGATGTCAATAAAGGTTTGATAAAGATAAAATGAGGACAAGGTTAGCTTCCAGAGGAGGTAGTTTGAACACCAGGTACTGGTTCAGGAACAGCAAATCTCAGAGTCTACTGGGGACAGAAGCTTGAGGTCAGCAGGTGGCACCTTAATTAGACCAAGAATGGCAGCTAACACAGACCCCAGAGGCAATTCTCAATTGAGGCTATTGGAAGGTGTCTGAGAAGCTAGGTGAAGGAAGTAGGACATAGAGAAATAGCTCTCAGAAAAGTAATTTCTATGTAGTATTACAGGTTGGAGAGGAAAATGGGATATTCAATTCTTTATGAAAGGAAAATTCAGAATACTTTAAAACTCATTCATTATACTTAAAATTACTTTAATTCTAATCATTTGCTGTCTGAAATACATTAGACTTATTCTGCATATATTTTACATCATTCTTTCAAAGTATGTAAAAACATTTAAAATAACATATTGTATTTAAAAATAAACTATGTGCAAATAGGACATAAAGAAAGAGCTCTCAGAAAAGTATTTTCTATGTAGTATTACAGGTTGGAGAGTTTGAAATTTAATATTTCTTTTAAACAGTGATAGTAAAACTACATAATTTCTTATAGGTGACATATAGTAAAAGTTATGGAGGGCCTTTACACTTTGAATGTCGTGGTACAAGTCATTTTGTACATCAAAACCACAGACTTTAACGCTATTTTAACTATGTTACCTAAAATGAAGCCATTTTTGAAAAATAAAACTCTCATGTAATAAGCAGAGATTATTTCTCTCACAATAAAAAGTTGAAAATATTTATCATTGAGAGTGTGACTTTTTTTTTTAAATAAATCTGTTTCAGAGATAATCACTTTAGGATAAATTCTTTAGAGTCAGCCAGTTATAATTTTTTTTCTTTTTGGTTTTTGGGTCACACCCGGCAGTGCTCAGGGGTTACTCCTGGCTCCATGCTCAGAAATTGCTCCTGGCAGGCACAGGGGACCATATGGGGCACCGGGATTTGAACCGATGACCTTTTGCATGATAGGCAAACGCCTTACCTCCATGCTATCTCCCGGGCCCAGCCAGTTATAATTTATAAAATGAATATATGTATATAATGTAAATATGCATATAATATATAATGAATATATATAAAATAAATATATATAAAATTATTTTATAAAATGAATATAGAATTTGGAAATAGACAGACATGCACAGAAGCCACAGAAACTAGAACAGGTAAGGAATGATTTACTCCGAACACTCAGAAAGAACAAGTCCTTGTTAAACCATTGATTCCAGAGTTGTGGTCTCAAATTCTGTGATATGATATAATTAATATCAAAAATAAGTTAGGTTGTTTTAGCAGTTTTAGAAAATAAATATATCTAGAAACATAAACTGACTTTCAACTTTTTGGACTACATAATATTTAACTTACACTTTCATGGATTTTTCTCAGTCTACCTCATAATCCTATGTTTGGTCACTATAATGCTTATTTAATAAACTATATGAATGAGGTCTAGCCATTTGCCTGAACCTAGCAAGCACATATGAACCTAATCTGACTATTCCCAAACTCATATTCTCAAACAATCATGCTTCTCTGATATACAATTGACTATTTATAGCAAATATGAAAAAAATTTAATATATTTTATTTAAACACCTTGATTACATACATGATTGTGTTTGGGTTTCAGTCATGTAAAGAACACCATCCATCACCAGTGCAACGTTCCCATCTCCATTGTCTCAAATCTCCCTCCTCCCCACCCCCCCCCCGCCTGTACTCTAGACAGGCTCTCCATTTCCCTCATACATTCTCATTATTAGGGCAGTTCAAAATGTAGTTATTTCTCTAACTAAACTCATCACTCTTTGTGGTGAGCTTCGTGAGGTGAGCTGGAACTTCCAGCTCTTTTCTCTTTTGTGTGTGAAAATTATTATTGCAAGAATGTCTTTCATTTTTCTTAAAACCCATAGATGTGTGAGAAAATTTGAGTTCATGGATATTGCAATCTTGGTGAAGGACTCTATCTCAGTACCATCTTACTAAAATGGTACCCAAGCAGAAGGTTTATTTATCTTGGAATAAAATGGGGATTAGGATAAGGTGATCTGATCTGAACTTGACATTTTTATTGGGGTGATGTTTAGCTTTAGAGCAGACATTTAACATTTATTTTTACCTGATACCCCATTATTTTCTTTGCAATCTTCGTTTATTAATTAGGCAATACATCTTGAGCAATCTATATATGACAACAAATAAGATGAAATCTAGGGGTTTTAAAAGAGCACTTGCTTTTCAGAGTTTTCTATGACAATTTCTGCATTTATATTATTGCAGTTTTTGTATGTGTTACTTTTTCTGAGTTGGCATTAAAGATGTATCGGGAGATTGGCAATGTGAATCAATAATAGAGTGCATGCCTTACATACAAGAGCACCTGATTTTATTCATGGTGCAGCAAAAATAGTTTTTAAAAATGATTCATACTTTAAAAAAATTATTTCCGACTTAGTTTATATAACAGGTAAGAGGAGCATAGATTTAGGAAATATTTGAATCTTGGATCCACACACATTTTGGGTTTTGTTTGTTTCTTTATTTTGGAGCTACACAGGACTCATGGCTCACTCTTTTTTTTTTTTAATAACATCTTTATTTAAGGACCATAATTACAAACTTGTTTGTAGTTGGGTTTCCTGGTGAGCTCAGGGAACCATATGCAGACCCGAGGATTGAACCCAGGTTGGTTATATGCAAGGCAAGTGAATTATTCACTTTACTATTGTTCTGTCCTTGAATTTAAACAAATTGTTGATGTGACAGTGCAAAGTTACTTAAGCTCTCTACACTGAAATTTTCTTATTTATAGACATGTGAATAATATTTATCTACTCTATTTTGAGAACTAGATACAATGTACAAAAACAGTTTTTTTAGTTACTAAAAATCTAAATAAATATCATATTTATTATTTTATTTTAAAGTTAATGAAATACTCTAATATAATTAAAATATTGACTATTATGATATAAAAATTCCATGTTTACAAAATATGCACGTGTTTATTCGCTCCCTTTTAAAAGTTTTTTAAAAAAAAATTGAAGACTTATTGAATGCTGCTAATGTTTGACCTCTTTAAAATATTGATGATAGAAAAGCTTCACTATTTCATCCTCAACTCAATAAAGGTAACACATATAACTAGTGGAAGCAATTCAAGTTTATTTTTATGCAATAGGAGTTGTTTCTGATGATTCAGCTATTTAGTTAAATTAGCTTGACTCATAATTGACAGATTAAAGTAAGCAACAATAAAAAATAAAATTGAATATATTTTGTATAAATACTGTTGCTTATTTTGCTTACAGTTAGCTTGACTTTGAAACTCTAAAGCAAATCTACCTGTCAAAAGTCAAGTGAATGATAATTATTCCAGAAGACACTTAGAATTACCAATCTAGAAGAAGTATCATTATATTTGATTTTTATTCTTTTCTTTTATTTTTGCATGTTGCAATAATCATTTGAGTTTTATAATCAAGAATTGAGGTCTTGCAGGAAATTTTTCATTATATATATATGTATATATACTTCTCTCTACACTTTACATGAAAAAATATTTGCTACATAAATGTAAATTTAAAAAAATCCAGTGAAAACATAATATTAATGGCTAAATTTCTGAACACCGTAAACCCTAGTAACGTCCTGAATGTATGATACTTAAAATTTCTAGAAAAATTCTTTTTGACATTATGGTGCATTGATCTTACATTCTTTCTGTACATCGCCATTCACCCATGAATTCACTCAGCCTCTTTTAAAAATATATATTTTTATTTAAACAACTTGATTACAAACATGATTATGGTTGGGTTTCAGTCATGTAGAGAACATCCCCCTTCACCAGTGCAACATTCCCATCACCAATGTCCCAAGTCTCCCTCCTCCCCACCCCACCCCCGCCTGTACTCTAGACAGGCTTTCCACTTCCCTCATACATTCACATTGTTATGATGGTTCTCAGTGTAGTTTTTTCTCTGCACTCATCCCTCTTTGTGGTGAGCTTCATGTAGTGAGCTGGAAACTCCAGGTCTCCTCTCTTTTGTCTCTGAAAGTTATTGCAAGAATGTCTTTTATATTGACTTTTATAAAGTCAATTATATACCGAGTATTATATCATGCAGGATATAATAAGGATATTATATATATTATATAAGGATGTGATCTTCACCTGCCAACAAGTGTGCTCTTTCTAAATAGAAAATCCATTGTTTCACTATTGTTTTCCAGATGAAGTTGATATTTTAAAAACATGGTAGACAAAGGCTAGAGTTATCTGTGTATATGTGTATGTATTAGGAAGAGACAGGTTACACCTGGTGGTGCTCAGGGCTTACTATTACTCTTTGTTAAATATCATTCCTGGAGGTATTTTGGGAGACCATCTGTGGTGCTGGCATTTGAATTCAGGTTTACTACATACAAGGCAATCACCTTATTCCCTGTACTATCTTTCTGCATACAAAATTGTAGATTTACTGAAGACTGTCCTAACATCATTGATGGGACAATGTACTATATTATTTCCATGTGCCTTGTATTAGGAAAATGGGAGATTCCATCCTTTATGAAAGGGAACTCAAGGAATACTAACTTAAATTAATACTAGTTTAAAACTTATCATTTATTACACTTAAAATTATTTTAATTCTAATAATCTGCTGTCTAAAATACATTTATATTTATTCTACATATATTTACATCATTCTTTCAAAATATGTAAATACAGTTAAAATAACATATTATATTTAAAAATAAATTATGTGCACACCATACGTGTTCATTAAGAGTGAAATACCACAAGAATAATTGTGCTTTTTCACTTTTCTCCCCCCAGATACAGGGTGAGAATGTTTTCCCACCCATTCCCTTATATCTACCAATTGTACCATTGGACATTGCTCCATGAAGTTTCTTGGTAAAGGGAAAGTGAAAGAACACTTCCAGAGGGAAGTCTTTAGAAAATAGTGATTCCTATCAATATGAAGCAATATTGTATGATTCTTTAGTTAGGACAACAGGCTCAGAGTTCACTATTGACTGGCATAGCTATGTACAGAAGCAAAAGAGACAAAAGAAACAAGAAAATTGATTTCAACTCTTAAAAGGCACTGAGAGTTTTTAAGGCTTTTTGTTACTGAAACATTTTTTATCTATCAAAAAAATGAAACCCATAACTGGGAAGACAGCCAAAGTACTAGAGTACTTGACATGGCTATGTACAGGAGCAAAAAAGACTAAACAAACAAGAAAACTGATTTCAACTTTTAAAAGGCACTGAGATTTTTTAAGACTTTTTGTACTGCAACATGTTCTATTCTATCAAAAAATGAAACCCATAACTGGGAAGAGAGCTAAAGTACTAGAGTACTTTTGTGGCATGTAAAAGTCTTGTAGTCTCATCTCAACCATGGCTGCAGTGTCTCTGGTGGTGTCTTAGAGATGGTGGAAGTGGACCAAGGTCTTTGGACCACTGTTGGGTGTGGGCCTATACACATTTATTATTATAATTATTATTTTATTATTATTGTTGTTGTTGTTGTTGTTGATTTTGGGTTCACAGCCAGTGACATGTAAGGGTTACTCCTGGCTATGCACTCAGAAATCGCTCCTAACTGGGAGACCATATGGGATGACAGGGATCAAACTGAGGTCCATCCTGAATGAGTCACATTCATGGTAAAAACCCTACTGCTGTGCTATTGCTCTGGCCCCAGTTATTATTATTTTTTTAAATATTTTAATTTAATCACTGTCAAATACAGTTAAAAATTTGTTCATGAATGAGTTTCAGTCAACACCACTTTTCACCAGTGCTCATTCCTCAGCACCAATGTCCCCAGGTTTCCTCCTGCTCTCCCCGGTTTCCCGCCTCGTGCTTGTCTCTATTTATTCTCTTGCTCTTTCAGTCCTCTTATTCTTCCCTTCCTTTTAGGCACTGTTTGCAATATTGTTATTAAAAGGTTATTACTTTAGCTCCTTTCAGCACCCATTTCTTGTGAGATGATCATATCCAACTATCAGTGTCATGGTCGTTTCTTTCATCTTACTATCATATGTGCTATGTCTCCAAAATTCTGATAGTTCCTGTTCTTGTTCTCATTTGTTTCTAGGAATCTTATGGTATTTTCTCTCTGACACATTATTTGTCCAGTAGTGAGCTGATTAATTTTAGAATTAGTTTTCCATTTACATTTGTAATTCAGTTTTATTTCAGTGCATCACAGATTAAAAAGTTAGTGGTATGTTTAGTGGTCTTAGAAAATTCCCCACGTGCAACAGAAAATAATGTGTTTTTGGTGTTTTAGAAGTTTAAAGTCATATTAACTTTTCACAGGAACTTAGTACATATATGTACTTACATATATGTATATAAGAATTTTTGATTTCTTAGTACGTATATGTATAAGTACATATTTATATATATATATATCTGCTTCAAATATGGAAGATTTATAGATATAATATATATATATACTAAGATACTCTCTTCCATTTCTTCCTTTGAAGCAAGTATATCCTTATTTAGTTTTAGCTTGATAAAGAGATAACAGAGCATTGTTGAAGTCTTCAACTAGTATTGTTTTGCTATTGATATCATCAAGTCTCTTAAAAGTTGTTTTTAGTATTGTGCTACCCCTCATTGGATCATATATGCTTAGGGATATGATTTCTTCCTGATGTGCATAACTTTTGATAATTAAGAAATGACCCTTCCTGTCTCATAATATTTTTAAGGTTGAATTCTACATCATCTGGTTTTCTTGATGAAGTGTCATCCAACCTTTGACATTGAGTCTTTGCACTTTTTATTCAAATATGGTATTTTAACTTTTTCAGGTAGAATATTGAACTAACTTTTCTGATCCATTTATTCATCTGTCTTTTAATTGGTGATTTTAATCCATTGAAATTGAGAAGAAATTGCATAGAGTTTTGTGCCATCTTGCTATAGAAATTAGGTGTGGTGTGTTTTTTTCTCATCTTAAAGTAGCCCCTTTAGTCTTGCTCTTAAAGTTGGATTTGAATCTGTGCTGTTCCTGAGCTATGTATCTTTTGTGCTGACTGCATAATAACCTGGATGAATGAAGTATTCTTGAGGAAGTGTTCATTTCATTGTCTTTTCACTGTATCCACCTGCCGTCAGTTCTGGAGAGTTGCTTGTGATCAAACTACTGTAAATCTCACAGATGCTCCTTTTATGTAATTTTCTTTTTGATCTTGCTACTTTCATTATTCTAGCCCTACGTATGGTTTTTATTGCTGTGAGTAGGATGTACCTGGTGACGCTATTATTTGTGTGTCTTTTCGTGGTACTCTCCAGGCATCTACGATGTGAATTCAGACACTGTTCCTTTCTGGGAATTTCTCAGCAATGACCTCTTTTACTGAAACTTCTTCAAAGAGTTTTCTTGCTGGCTTTCAGGCACTCCAATGACTTTTATGTTGTTTCCAAAGATTTTTTTACTTCTTTTTAGAAAAAAAGTAGTTGAGGCTTTTTTTTCCCCATCTTCTGTCTTGTTTGGAGATTTTCTTCACTTTAAGATCACCGATTTACTAGTAGTTCAGCAGCTCTTAATCTATTGATGAGGTCTTCCAATTAGTTTTCATTTTGCTTACTAAGTGTTTCAGTTTTGATATTTTTTGAAACTATGGCTCTATTAACACTTGGAAGGAAGTTAAAAGTAGCTTTTTAAATCTTCTTCAAATAACCTTGGGAATCCCTTGGTTTTAAATGATTAACTTGCCTGTCCTAGGAGTCTTGGATAAGTATTTTGTATTTTAATAAGGGTAATAAAATGCAAATTTTTCTAGAAGCAGTAGAGCAGTTTAAAAATAATAAACCTAAAGCTAACAGTGATGTGGTGAGGATACTGCTATATTTCCCAGGCCAAGGTGGATTAGGGGAGTATCACAGTGCTAAGTATAAGGTGATGGGACAGTGGTCTCTGCCCATGGCCTTGGAATGAATCTTACTGTCAATGCAAGTAACAATGATTAAGACAACAGGAGGTAATTAAGACACCAACCAAGCATTTTTGGACCAAGCATTCATCATGTAAGTTCAAAAGGCTGTGTCAGAGTAGAGGTGATGGAAGCTGTCTGCCAGAGACACAGTCTGTAGCAGCTCTCCAAACGTTGGAGTTCTTGAGGTGTGAATCCATTCAGCATCCTTTTTGTTTCCTTTGGGGTTGAGAAGGTCAATCTCTTCATGAGCCACATTGAGGTCTCCACGAAGCACAAGGGCTTGTGGGAAGTCAAGTCCTTTAGGAACTTGCAAAAAGCTTAATCCTAGGGACCTGAGAGATAGCATGGAGGTAAAGCATATTTGCCTTGCATGCAGAAGGACGGTGGTTTGAATCCCGGCGGGGCATCCCATATGGTCCCCCGAGTCTGCCAGGAGCTATTTCTGAGCAGAGAGAGCCATTAGTAACCCCT
This sequence comes from Crocidura indochinensis, assembly GCA_004027635.1. Taxonomy (NCBI): domain Eukaryota; kingdom Metazoa; phylum Chordata; class Mammalia; order Eulipotyphla; family Soricidae; genus Crocidura; species Crocidura indochinensis. Next base: position 11,834 of record PVKC010006246.1, on the reverse strand, counting down.
GAGCACCACAGGGTGTGACCCAAACAAAATAAAACAAACAAGAAAAAATTTTTAAAAAAGCTTCATCTAGTACTGTTGGTACTCAAGGTGCACCAGCCCTTGGCCTGCATTGGTACATAGGTAGTTACCTGGACAAATGCCTCAATTTCAGCCATGACCACCTTGCCTTCCTGATCATATTCTTCCTCACCACTGTCATAAGAGACTTTGGTTGGGCACTGCCGTGAAAGTAGGCTCACCCCACTGTCTCCTTCTTTGTCTGAAGGAGCTGCCCAATACTGATATGACAGTTCAGGCAGCTCTTGAATTTCAGTCAGTATTTTGTTCTCTGAACAATTGGTCTCTTGGAGGAACAAGATATTTGGTGCTTCTTCCTTGACTGAATCTAAACCTTTCTTCTTTTTTTCTTTTGGTTTTTGGGTCACACCCAGCAGCGCTCAGGGTTTACTCCTGGCTCTACGTTCAGAAATCGCTCTTGACCGTGGCAGATTTGTCATAAAGGATTGGTCCTTCTGCTGTCACTTTTTCATTTTCTCCTGCCTTAGTCTTTGTGGATTCTGCCTCAGTCTTGAGTTAGTCTCCATCTTCTACTACTGCTACCTTTCCCTCATGTTTGAGCAGAGTCCTAAACTATACAACACCTAATCTAAAACAGTTTTCTTAAAGGCTTTGTCTATTTAGGTTCTCAAACTTGATATTTCTTTTTTGTTGTTGTTTGTTTGTTTGGGGGCCACACCTGGTGGTGCTCAGGGGATACTCCTGATTCTGCACTCAGAAATATCTCCTGACAGGCTCTGGGGACCATATAGAATGCCTGGGTTCAAACCCTGGTTAGAAATGGGTCAGCCACGTGCACAGCAAGCTCCCTACCTGTTGTGCTATCACTCTAGCACCCAGTTTTGTTATTTCTGTTTGTATTTCTCTCATTTCTGCTATCATATCTCTTGTGTTTTACTGTGACCTATTGTTTCCTTGAGGTCGTTGAGCATCCTAAATATTTCACCCTGAACTCCATTTCAGAAAGGCTTTATAGGGTATTATAACTGGCTCTGCAGGATTTTTGTCTTCACTCACCAGTTGTGGTTGGTATTTTGCATTGCTTTATCTTGTAGTCTCAGGCACTTCTTTCCTACATCACTGTCACTCTTTTCCATTGCCAGCAAAGGCCTAAGGGATATATATAGGTCAGAGATTATTTTGAGGCCACATTAGTAGCTACCTGGGCACACCCTCATCTGTGTGCATGGACAGAGATCCTACTCTCAAGTAGCCATTAAGTCTGGAGCAGATCCCCTGCTTGCTTAGGACCCATGCTCCTGGGTGTGCCCTCACCTGGGTATAGAAGTTTGTTTTCTTACTTCTTTTCTTTTTTTGATTTTTGGTTTTTGGGTCACACCCAGTGGCACTCAGGGATTACTCCTGGCTCTATGCTCAGAAATTGCTCCTGGCAGGCATGGGGAACCATAGGGGATGCTGGGATTCGAACCACCATCCATCCATCCTGGTTCAACTGAGTGCAAGGCAAATGCCCTAGCACTGTGCAATCTCTTTCGCCCCTGTTTTCAAGCTTTTAAACAAAAAGAAACCATTAGTTATGGTGTATTTAAAGGTGAAAATAATATAATTATACATAATTTACTCACATCCATAGATGAGCCAGGATGTATTTTAACGTATTCAAAGATTAAAATTCTGAGCAATAGCATGAGTATCATGCTAGCTGCTTCTGTTTATAGTTGTAGAAGAGATGTCCAGAAAAGAAACTTACGCCATCAGCATTCAAATAATCATGAATTTCTATGGGAAGAAAGAATGACAGAGAGTGGCCAAAAAGACAAATGCATTTGGTTTGGAAGAAGATGGATTACAACTAAACTGTATTAGCCTAGGACCTACCTATAGCTTATTGCTGATAATTCACTCAATCTTTGTTTAGAAGATAAATAAAAAAAGATACAAGGCTCATTTATTTGGTGCTAAGGGGATTTATTTTGGGGGGGATTTATTTTTTATTTAAATAATTTTTATTTTGACCAAAGTGGATTACAAATCTTTCACAGTAATATTTTAGTTACATAGTAACATTGAATCAGGGGCATTCCCATCACCGGTGTTGTCCTCCCTCCACCACTGTTCCCAGCATGCATCCCATATCCCCGTCCTTTGACCCCTAGGCTGCTAGTATAAGTGGTCCCCTCTGTGTCTAGCTTGTTGTAGATTGGGTTTCAATTCTGTTGTTATTGGCTTTGAATTTGGTGTTTAAATATGATCATTTTATATTTCTACTCAATACTCATACGACTGTTTGGTCTTGGTACCCTCCATTATTTCCCCCTCAATTTGTGAGGCACAACAAGGTGGTTCAAGTTATGTGCTTCTGTTTGGAGGAAAGAAAAAAGAAAAAGAAAAAAGGGTGGGTAAAAATCAAACAAGCAAAAAAGGGGAGGGATCCTTCTAGAGGCTATAAATATCAATTTAAGAGAAGAAAGGGGAAAAGGAAGAAAAACATAAAAACCATACGAAAATAAAAATTGAAAAGAACCCGAAAAGCACCACAGCAATAAAGACAACAACCAAAGAATAACCACACTACGAGGATTTAAAAAGAAAAACTGAACAAGAATCTCTATTCTGCAAGTGTTTCTTCTCAGACTTTTCTTGTACCACTACTCAAAAGACTCATTGAGCCAGGTTCAAAACATACCCAAATTTGTTTTTATACCATTTTAATATGATTAGTATAAAGTACTTGTGGAAGATATTGATTGGCTCAAGGTTTCAAATTTTTCACTTAAGATATTCTAAGGATCAGGAGAGGTGAAATCATGAAATTTTCCTATACATGGATGTACATGGAATCAATCATGCTGAGTGAAATCAGTCAGAGGGAAAGAGAGAGAGACACAGAATAGTCTCACTCATCTATGAGTTTTAAGGAAAATAAAAGTCATTTTTGCAACAATCCTCAGAGACAATGAGAGGAGGGCTGGAACTTCCAGCTCACTTCGTGAAGCTCACCACAAAGAGTGGTGAGTGCAGTTATAGAAACAACTACACAGAGAACTACCATAATCATGTGAATGAATGAGGGAACTAGAAAGCCTGTCAGGAGTACAGGTGGGGGTGGGTTGAGATGGAGGGAGATTTGGGACATTGGTGGTGGGAATGTTGCACTGGTGAAGGGGGTGTTCTTTACATGACCGAAACCTAATCACAATCATATGTAATCAAGATATTTAAATAAAGAAAAAAGATATTCTAAGAATAAAAAAGTCAGAAATTATTTATGTATATGTATGTAGAGTATACTGGAGACATTGAATTTACCTTCACAAGTACATAATTAAAATATTCTTACAGGAAAATGTTAATGCTGAATAAAATGAATAAATAAATAATGTTTTCAAATTAATATCCATTTGAATTCAGAGTTCTTACTACCAGCTCAAAATCTTATAAGAGTGAAAACAGTATATATATATATATACATATATACATATATATACATATATATATGTATTGGTTTGCACCTTAACAAACTGACTTGGCTGAACATTTGTTAGGTTTTAAATTATTATCCCTTATGCTTTATAACTTATGATACCATGATTTTCTGAAAGTTCACAACAGATGGTCCTTGCTCTATATTAAACTCAAATATCCAACTACTTTCTCAGAGGACTAAAGAATTCTTTACAGATATACTTTAATAATAAGTTCCAGATGAACTTAACTGCTGGTAGTTCAACTATTGACAATATTTTAAAGGCAAAAAAATATTGAAGGTCTTTTTAAGGACTACCAATTGCAAATCAATCAGAAATAATGATAGAATAGTTTTCTAGTGTAAATCAATGTAACTATATTTCCCTTATTTGATTTAGATATCACATTTCAGAAACTAAAATAATAAATAAAAGACATGCTGAAAATTAATGCAAAAGTTTGACATTTTTATGCACCTCTCTAGATCCAAATCTCTTAAATTTATTTTTTAAATTTGCTAAAATCTGTTGAGCAAAATGAAAGTACCCTTTCTTAATAATATTATCCGCACAGACACATTAAACGTTTATGAATTTCCAACTTCTGAAAATTACTTTCCATACAAAATAAGCTTTGTAGAATGTGTGCTAAGTATGACAAAAATAGTCCTAATCAAATAATCATTTCTTAATTCTCTTCTCAGTTTAACCCTGTTCTACCATCCCATTCCATTGTATAAAGATTTTTTTTAATTTAGAAACTTCATTTTAAACATATGAGATTATCTCTATGAATTTACTTTTTTTAATCTCTTTTTACTTTTGAGTAAAATCTGCTACTGAGTAAAATTCTCTTTAGGTTGTTTCTAACCTTTATCAATTGATAAATAAAAAATTACTTTGTGTGGAAACATAATAATATTTTTTAAATTAAATTATTATTTCAGGGAAGATATAAGTATAAATAAAATAAGTTGGCATAGAAAGCTATGTGAAAAATTCAGCAAGAGGGTTAGGGAATTCCAACATGGGTGGGTTAATTTAGTAAGTCAAAATTTTGGATCATCCTTTGCTTATGACCAGTATATTCAGTCACTCTTTTTATGCATGAACTAGCTTATTCTGTTATTGCTTCTGACTCAGTGCTTCAAACCTTTTATTCACCCTTTCAAAAATGCTTCTAGACTACTCTTCGGAAATACTGCACATTATTAGCACATTACCACAAAATGACTTCCAATTGATTCTATGCTAATTATATCAATTCCAAAATTCTATCGCATTGTCTGATCCTCCTTAACTTACCTCAAGCAACTTCCCACTCTTTCCTGAAGCTCTCAAATTATATTGCTTTGCTTGTCTTTTTATGTGCTCTTAAGGTCTCAAAATTCTTCATCTTCCTTTCAGCATCTTTCTTGCCTTTCACTTAACTTTCAACTCTAGTCTCAGTATTAACTTGAAACTTTTTGTGTCTGACCTGTTCTTCACCAGAATACCATAATAGGAAGATTGAAATTCCACCTCAGTTTCAAATTATTATTTCCTTGTTCTATCCCAAATTACATCATTCTTTATTGCATGTTATTCTTTTTCTAGCTCTTGTTCATGCTGACAAACTGTCTTGTACATTTCCCAAACTTTGTCACTTGAGAGTAGAGTGACATTTCTTGTGCATTTTTTACTTTTAAATTTACTATTAAAGTTGGAGTAACATGGTTACAATATTGTCAGCATCTATGGTTTTGATGTACATGGATATATATGTAAGTATATATATATATATATATATATATATACATACTTCACTATTACTTGTGCCTAACAATCTCTACCATAAGCTTTATGTTATTTCTAAACTAGTTCTTTATTCTCCAACTTTAATCCTTATTCTCCATCCACTGCCCTAAAACTCAGTATTGGAATCTATGCCCAGTGGGTTGTCATTGTTCAGTAATATTTGTTTCTTTGTGCTGTTGCTCAAGAGCACACAGATTAATGAAATCCTTCAGTATCTGTTCTTCTCATGATTAACTTCAGTTCAATGCATGTTGCAATTAACTAAAAATCTCTTTTTGCTTACAGAGACTTACTATTTCATTTTTCATGTAAACTGTGAAATCTTGATCCATTTATCTGTCACTGGACATTAGGGTTATTCCACATACTGGCTGTTATACTAAGGATTATAATCAATATAGGTATGTATACATGTTTTTGAATCTATGTTTTTGTGCTATGGGGTAGATATCAATAAGTAGAATCATAGAGTCATATGGAAGCTCAATTCTTTTTTTTTTTTTCTTAAATTTTTGGACCACACGGATTTACTCTTGTCTCTGTCATTAATGGCAGTGCTCCAGGTGCTAACGATTGAGTCCAGGTTATATAAAAGGCAACTGCCTTAGGTGCCATTACTATCTCTCCAGCCTTTATTTTTACTGTTTAAAGAGACTTTTAAATAACAGATAATAATTAAAAAGTCAACATTCTCATCAATAATGAATGAAGGTCCCCCTTTTTTTTACTATATCCCACCAGCACTCATTGTCTACTGTCTTTTTAATATAGACCATTCTCACTGGTTAGATTCTCACAATAATTTTGATTGACAGTAAAGATGATGAACACTTTTCATAGGTTTACTGTCTATAAATCCTCTTCAGTGAGAATCTCTTCATTTTTCTCTCCACATTTTTATAGGCTTTTGGGGTTTTATTGATATTGGGCATGATAAGTGCTATCTCTTTTTTTATTTTAATGTTTGTGTCCACTTCATGAAAATGTTTGATTATAATATGCAAAGTTGTATCTATAGAGATGGTGAATATTTACACCAACAATTGAGAGACAAAGATGGTCTGTATTTCAGAGATTACTACTACATCTCTTTGGAAACATAAACCAATTTACTTAATGAATTTTTTATACATAGATGTCATGTAAAACCATCTCCAACAAAGCAGATATCAATAGCCATCTTCTTTCATGCATTTCATTCTCTTTCCTGGTGGAGTAACTTTTAATACTTATTTTATACCCTAAGAACAAACTGTGGAGAGAGAGAAATTATACATATTTCTGCTTTCTCTTTCCATTTATGTTCAGTTTGGAAATTAATTTAGGAAGTTAATTTAGTTTGGGACTGTCCTTCCCAGTCCAGCTGACCAGCACACACTGGTTCTCTTGGGCCATTTTCATGGTTCTTCTTTCATGTTCCTCTTTTCATGGAAATTGTCAATTCTTTCATGTGTATTTTCTCAGCATGATTTTGTTTATTTCAAAGCTTAATTTTCAAGTGAATTTTTTTCTTTCTTACACTATTTGTGAGTTTGTAGATTTTCTCTCTTATAATAAGCCAAATAATAGCATAGCTCTTACGATATAATTCAATATATTTATTTTGTGGTATGGTGACAACTTAAGGTTGCTGTGCACAGCTGCTTTGGCATAAGAAAAATTTTAATTTCTACTCTCAGAAACCTAAGAGAACATGTTTTCATAGGTTGTTTCTACCATTAAGAACATGTAAATTTTCATCTGCGGAGAATAATCTTTTGCCTGTTTGAAATGATTATCCTGATTTGATAAAAATAAGTCCTTTTTGTGTTTACTCTCTACTACTCTCTTCCTATATAATTTTGTTCAGAATTTTGAAAGTGAATTTTTTAAAGATAAGAAGTCATGGAGATTATCTCAAAAAATAGATTAAATGTGCCAGAGTGATGGAGCAGCAGTAGAGTATTTGTTTTGAATGAGCTGACCCTGGATAGACAGCTATTCTATCTCCAGCAATCCCAAATGGTCCCCCAAGTCAGGAGCAATTTCTGTGTACCTAGCCAGGAGTAACCGCTGAGCATCACCTAGTATGTCCAAACATCTAAACAAACAAAGAAAGATTCAAGTCTAAATCTGGTACGTGAGAGGCCTGATTTCATACCCTAGAAAAATAAACATAAATCCATTTTAATTTTTTGTTGTAAGATGAACAATATGTTCTGTGGAACACAACTGACTCTAAACAAATGTACATGCATCTTCTGATTTAGAATAGACATTATCTTTCTGAAATAGGCAACAATTTACGTGAATGAGGAAGAGTTGGGTATTAATTGAAGTCATAAGTATGGGGTATTTTTCCCAGAGCTGTACTGGAATATTAATAAATCTTTACCCTGTGCAAAGAGATTAGATAAAACCTAGGCACATGTGTGTTGTTAGTCCATGCACATTGTATCCATATGCACATGTAGTCTGCATTTCCCTTCTAGAGATGAATACTTGTGCTCTCTGGTGCATTACTCTCTTTGTTAAATTTTATTTTAATTAATATCTTTATTTAAGCACCATTATTAGAAACATGTTTGTTGGTGGGTTTCATTTATAAGAGAAAAACACCCTTTGAGTGTCATCGGTTATGGACCCTCAAAACAAAACAAAACAAAGAAAATTCTAGGAGAGCCTGTCTAGAGTACAGGCGGGGGGTGGGTGGGGAGGAGGGAAATTTGGGACAATGGTGATGGGAACGTTGCACTGGTGATGGGTGGTGTTCTTTACATAACTGAAACCCAAACACAATCATGTATGTAATCAAGGTGTTTAGATAAAATATATTGTTAAAAAAATGAAAGTTACTAGTGGGTTACAGGATTTATTTTTGGGCAACTCCTCAGAAGTGTCTTCCTGAAAAAAAGAAAAAAAAAGAAAATTCTAGAGCCTAAATGATAACACAGCAGTAGGGTGTTTGCCTTGCACGCAGCTGAGCCAAGACTGATGTGGGTTCAATCCCCAGCATTCCATATGGTCCTCAAGCCAAGAACGATTTCTGAGTGCAGAGCCAGAGTAACCCATGAGTGACATGGGATATGATAAAAAACAAACAAACATACAAATAAAGCAAACTCAAAATCACATCTTTAGGAAATATGTTTAAAAATTTTTTGGATTAAACACATGAAAGAATCTCATAGATATTTGTATATATTTATCTATCTATCTCTATATATATATAGATAGATAGATATGAGATATATATCAATAGATAAGAGCTATATATGAGGTATAGATATAGATATAGGTATTAATATCTATATATTTTAAAAGGGTTGAAAAGCTGAAAGACATGTCTGAATGTTTTTTCCGTAGTCATAAACTTGAAGAGTTACCAAAGAAAAAAAGAGAAGCTCACCTTACATTTATTAGAAAGCAAGATCAACAAGAGTCGGTGAATTATTTGATGTGGAGGACAGAATGTCGAAAGATATAAAAAAGAAAGTTTTAATGATTTCAGGAATTATGGATATGTTTAGGCACTCCCGACGGATGTATGACTGTTTTCCTCAGAGGCGAACAAGTCATGAAAAGGGATAATAGTGCAGAAAAGTTGATATGCACTCTCCAACCATTTAAAAATGTTTGTAGTTTAACATGTACTTTGGAATTTCAGCAGATTCATTTCCTGAATTGTAGCTAATTTCGGAGTATGGTAAGTCAGTTACAAAATTGCAGGAAGGATTTTGTAAGGCAAATGTCTCCTTCCCTCACCATATCCACCTCTGTCACTAATTTGCTCCAATGACTATTTCATTTATCACAATTATAAATTAAAATAAGCATAGACAGAGGAAATAAAAAGAACTCTGGATATCTGGGTAGATATGATACAAAAATCTCTGGTGCAAAAGGAATTAAACCTAAAAAATTGTTAAATGTTCAGTTACTTAAAAATTTTAGAATGACATAAAATATCTAAATTTAGGTTTTGAATTATCTGATCAGGAATGACTTCCTTCAAAATATTTTCAAAATTAAAATTTTAAATGTCTCACTGTGCTTGCCTTATGTGATGCATAATGGTTTGGGAAACTCTATTATTTCATAGAAGTTGTATGTCTTTCATTAATAATATTGATATGAGTTAAAGGCAAATAAAATAGTTCTTGTAAAATACTTAATTCAACTACCAGTTCTATAGATCTAAGTTTTGTTTTTTTGTTTTGTTTTGTTTTTTTTGGTTTTTGGGTCACACCCGGCAGTGCTCAGGGGTTACTCCTGGCTCCATGCTCAGAAATTGCTCCTGGCAGGCACGGGGGACCATATGGGGCACCGGGATTCGAACCGATGACCTTTTGCATGAAAGGCAAACGCCTTACCTCCGTGCTATCTCCCAGGCCCCTAGATCTAAGTTTTAAAGGTAGATACATAATGCTTACATATAATTTACCTATTATTTAAATACCAAATAGTACATTTTTTTTTGGTTTTTCAGGCCACACCCGTTTGATGCTCAGTGGTTACTCAGGGGCTAAGCGCTCAGAAATTGCCCCTGGCTTGGGGGGAACCATATGGGACGCCTGGGGATTGAACCGCGGTCCTTAAATGGCCAGCACTTGCAAGGCAGATACCTTACCTCTAGCGCCACCGCCCCCCCCCCAATAATACATTTTTAACTGTTAGAAAAACAAATCCAAATGTCAAGCACAGTAATAGGAAAATCTTTCGTTTGGGGGTCAGAATTGGACTTCTAAATAAAATTTATGTCAAGTTTGAATCTGTTTGTATTTGTTTCAAGCTGAAAACATAAATATTTATTGCATCCATCTCAACAGATTACTCCATAGAATGCAAATGTGGAGTTAGAGATATTTTCTCTACCTAATATTTATTATATATTTGAATAAAAACATGCATATATATTAAGTACACAATATAAACACGTTAAAATAGTATGTTTCATAAAAGGTGTATGATTAATGATGAAGTATGCTATCTAGTCAACAAGTATACATGAAAATCAATTAAAATGGGAAAAATTTAAAGACATCGATTCTGAAAATAGTGAACAAGTGAAGTCTTATGCATAAAGAACATCTGGAAGCTAGAGTGATAGTACAACAGCTAGGGTGCTTGCTTGCACAGGTCCAACCTGAGTTCACTCTCTGGCATGTCATATGGTCCCCTGAGTAATCCTGGAGCACAAAGCCAAGAGTAACCTTGGACACTATCTGGAGGGGGCCCCATGACACCACCAAAAATGAACATTTCTTTTGTCATTTTTGTCTACTCTATTCACATTCTATAGTCTAATAAAAGCTTAGAGAAATCTCACTACTGGAATTATATATTTAGAACTTAAGTGCGTAAATGACTACCTTAGGATATACTACTTAAAATGTTTTCTCATATATGTTCTATCCTCAAAACGTAAAACTAGGACAAATATAATATTTGCAGAGTAGTAAATTCTATTCATAAAAATAATGAATAATAATTTAAAGGGCTAGAGATATAATATATAAATTGCTTAGGTAAGGTGGCTTTGATCAGAGTTTGAACTGAGACAAGAGGCACATACATGAATAAAAAAAAATCTCCTCTTTGTGACTAAAACCCAATTACAGTAATGTTTGTAATCATGGAGTTTAAATAATGATTTAAAAAGAGATATCCAAAAAGGGCATTGTGGCTAGAGAAGAGTGTTTGATAAGGAATGAGGTCAAAACAAGAATGGCATTATAGCAAGAAATGAATAGATGACTATGCCATAGAAAATTTAGATACTGTGTTGCATGCAGATTTGCAGAAAAAAATATATGATTACCTTTGATCAGTAAGTGGTTGCGATGAAAATAAAGTGTTCTTTAATGTTTATTTCAACAGCTACTTTTATGAGTATATTAATTAATGTATTTTAAAAGTATAAAAGGAGCATACCATTAAACATATTAGTTTCCTTTTTCTTTTATAACATACTTATATAAGTAATTTAAGGTAAATATGGATATCCTTTCATCTTGTTGTTCAATTATTACTTGGATATTATTCTCATTTAGATGGAATACATGTGGTAAGAATGGTCAAAGTAATGGATGTGTCCCTTCCTACTAGGGGAATGATACAGAAGTTACACGAATTTTGTTCACAATCTTTAGATTATAGCCTTGGTACCTGACTAAACTGATATACTACACTGATATGGGGCCCTGGGAGAGGGTTAATTTGTTTTAAGTAAACTCATTAAAAGTGATTTTAGTACAAGAGAAAATGAGAAATAATAATGGGTTTCGTGTCAATTAGTAGGCTAGTAAAAGTATAAAATATGTTTCATATTTAAAATTATAATGTCCTTGACATCTTATTGACTTGGTCTCTTTCATGCAAAGGTGGTATTTGTTTTAGCGTAGGTCATATTCTCAAGTAATTTTTTGTGTTATTTCTTGAATTTCCTTGGCTTCCTACACAGAGTTCTTTCTTTAAAATCTAGTCTAGCTTTGCTTGAATCATATTCATATAATTATATAAGCATAGAATTATAATTTCTGTTAGAGCAAGAATTAAGTACAGGATTTTTTT
>PVKC010006245.1:0-31521 GCA_004027635.1 Crocidura indochinensis | reverse complement strand
GAAGAAAGAAAAAGAAAAAGAGAGAAGAAAGAAAGAAAAAGAAAGAAGAAAGAAAATGAAGGAAGGATGATAATTAAATTAAAAATAGGAGAAACACTTTAAATTCACACTTTTCATGTGGTCTCTATTGTCATCATGGAGCAGATATGGAGGTGGGGGAAGGTTCATTTTTTTCATGGTGGTAGAATCAGCCCTATACTCAAGCTTAACTTGATTCATTTTGTTTACTTACTTGATTGGTCATTCAAGAGACAATAAAATCTTCAAAAGTATGAGCTACAACTTATTAACTCATTGTTAAAAACCTTGCTATTTTAATAACATTCCAAATTCTATAAATGCTTAATAATTTATTAATATTAATGAAAATCAATGTTTTGGCTTCTAATAACTGTGTTTTTTTAACTTTTGTTTATAACTCTTCACTTTCATTTGCTATCAGAATTTCCAGTCACCAAATGAAATTAAATGCATCATTGGAATATGATTTCTTTCATTAAGTTCAACAGTTTTTATTAATATGTAATCAAAATAGCTCATTAGGAAGAAAAAAGTCTGTAACTGGTTTGGTAATTTCAAGAGCCTTTACTCCAACTGAGTGTCTATAAAACAGTAAAATTTTTTAAAAATGATCATTAAATATAATATAGACTTTAAAGGATCCAAAATAGACCTGTGTGATTTTTAAAGTAAAAAAGAAAATAATTATATCTTACTATTATAGCATTTTTTTTTAGTTTCATTGACACTAACATAGTTTGGGTAAAGATATCAATTTGGGAAACTGTTTAAAGTTTTTTATCTTCACTACTGGGAAGGAAGGATATGTAATACTTGAAAATGAAAACTTATCTGTGGAAGAAAACAAGAAAAATTGCAAAGAACAGGGAAATTACAGAATCTACAATTTTGGGAGTTCATGATTTTCCACTATCTCAAGTAGATAACCTTAAAATTAGATGGCAATAAGAGGTGCTTTATGTGACAAGTATTTCAGTTCTTATTAGATTTCTGAAAGTCATTTAGATATGGCATGGCCCCAAAAAATGTCTCAAAATGCTATCAATTCTCTTATTTTTAAAGTTTTATAGATGTTTTAAAACCATTCCTGATTTAATGAGCTCTGTAAATGGTGGGTGATATCTACAGATTATTCTTTCCTTTACATCTTTCTTTAAAAGTTAAAGGTGTTCAATAGTCATTGATAAAGAACAAAGCTGACTGTTAATTTGGCAAGTGAAGACAATCTTTGCAATTCAAAGGTATCATTCTGCTTTTCTTGAGAAACTATTCTCATAGGATTTCAAATTACCCTCATAACCCAGACCTACAAGTTCTATCCATCAAAGTTAAATGTAGTTCCCACATTCTTCATGAAATATATTTCTGCTACTTTAGTCCTGAGTGATGACTCCCTAACTTCAGCACCTGCTATATGACAATTGTTACCTGGCACACATTAACTGTTAAATGTTGTCTATGTTTGCTTCATTTTACTAATCAAAATGTAAAATATTTAAAATCAGACACATATTACCATATGCAAAACATAGTAAAAAAATGTCAGTAAATGCATATTATTTCAATAAACTATTTGATCTCTCAATGTGTCAGACAAGACTGCCCAGGTCTTGTCTGTCTCTTCTTGATGCATATACTGTAAAATAACCCTAAATGAAATGGTTTTGGGGAGCTTGTTTGGAGGTCATAAAGTTAAAGTCCTCATGAATGGAATTTGCACCCTTACAAAGAGAACCTAGGAAATTCTCTTGACCATTCAAACATTGCAGACCCAGTAAATTATAGTAATCTATTAGGCCAGGAAATGGACCTGTATTGGACATAATCTGCCTGTGCCTTAACTATGGAATGTCCTGTCTCTTGAACTATGAAAAATAAACTTGTATCATATACATTTTTCAGTGATAGGTAATTTTAGTTCATATTAATTCTACAGGTCTGGTTTGTTAGAGGTTTGTTAGAACCCTTCAGAGTTAGGGAGAGAGTAAGCTTTCAATTTCTGCTTAACAAATATATTTTATAACCATATATACATATATAAATTATACATAAGTGTAGGATAAAGCTAGGTTCAGAAAAAAGCAACTTAACGTATCATTTATCTATGTACTTTCCTTCAAATAGTAGTTACAAAGAATTTCTATTACATAAGCAGTATTCATTTCCTCCCTCTTGACCACTTATAATTCATACTTTCAGATTAAAAGTGCTGAGAAATCTGAGTATAAAGAATATTTTGCACCTGTCTTTAACACATAATCTCCTAAATTTATTGGCCATGTAACCTCACTATCATAGTATTAAATTACTGTTATTTTACAGACTTTGTGAAACAAGTTGAAATGAACCTTTTGAATAGTACCTAACTCATACTTACCAGAAGTGGTGATATATAGGATATTAACCAGTAGAAGATAAAAATACACTTATCTAAGAACCATGTCATCATTGTCTTGGAAACTCAACATTGTTAGTCTTAAATGGAAACTTAACATTGGTTTGACAAAACGAGTCCCTTCTGCTTCAGGCTTCACAGTATTAGTGATTGAACCAAGGTCTTCTACATGAAAATCCAGTATCTAACCCATTATACTAAAGCTTTGGCTCAAAATGTGAGTTAAAATTTTAAAACATTACATTTTAGCTTTATTTAATATTTTCATGATGTATGACAGTTTATGCATCTCTTTCCACTCTCATTAAAATAAAATTAAATGTGAATATGCTTTATAAATGCAATGAAATCCAATTTTTAACATTAAAGTCTTAGAAAACAGATTGTTTTACTACACTCTGAACCTATAAAACTGTTATCAATCTGTGAAAATGTAAAAACAATATTTACATTTCTGAATTTAAGATACACAAGTGATTTTTTTGAAGGAAAGGTGTCTCATCTGGCAATACTAAGGGCTTACCCCTGATTCTGAGCTCAGATATCACCCCTGTTGAGCTCTGGGGCCCATATGCCAAGGATCTAAGCCAGATGAGTTGCATTCAAAGCAAATGCTTTACCCACTATACTATTTCTTCACCCCACATAAGTCATTCTTTTTTTGTTTTTGTCTGTTTGTTTTTAGCCACACCAAGCAATGCTTACGTATGCCTGGTATTGTGCTCAGAAATTACTTATGATAAGCTAGAGGATACAACTTGGATTTAACTTGTGCAAGGCAAGTGCCCTACACAGTACTGCCCTATAATCTCTCATAAATGTTCTAAACCTGTAACCTTTAGTAGATGTATATGACATTAAAAAAGACACTTTGGGGTGGGACTTTTCCTCTTTTTTTTATTTTGAGCAAAACCTGGTAATCATAGGGTCATTCCTAGCTCAACACTCCTAAAGTTACTCCTCAAGGTGCTAAGGATCAATCACCATTTGGCTGCATTCAAGGCTCTTGCCCTGCCTCAGTTTTATATCTGTAAAAAAGATAGTATTTATATGTATTTATTATATGTACTAAAATATCAGATTAATGTGTTCATGACAATAGGACACTGACAGTGCCTGACATGTCTCAATTATTATTATGATGACTGCAATCATCATCACTATCTTCCCTTCAAATGGACTTTCCTAACACAAAAACGACAATTTAATTAATTATCAGACATAGAAATTGAGTTATTTCTGCTAAAAACAGTCTCTTAAATGATTAAAATATGGTTTCTAAAATTTCAGTATATTTTAAAAATCCATCACAAAATTAAACTAGAAACACACTGAGAAATACAATTCAACAGAATTTGATATTTTCCTCTAATTCTCTAAGACCCCAAACCACTTACCTCTCTTCTGTAAAATGTAACCAGTAATACGGAAACTAGAGTTCTCTAAAAAAAATTTTTGAGTGGATTACCCTGTATTTACCCTCCATTTCCTGGTATT
Source organism: Crocidura indochinensis (assembly GCA_004027635.1). NCBI lineage: Eukaryota > Metazoa > Chordata > Mammalia > Eulipotyphla > Soricidae > Crocidura > Crocidura indochinensis. The sequence goes on along the minus strand of PVKC010006245.1, from coordinate 27,608 downwards.
GTAAAGACACAATTTACATAGAAAGAACTTGAAAGCATGATATTTGCCTGATATTTGAATAAAGATCTGAACATTCTACTCAAAGCTATAGGTATATTGATTTAAAAAATCAAGCATAAAATCACTTAATGTACATTACCTGCTCTCTTTAGCATGGTTTCTTTGCCAGGGTGAACACCTGGGAAAGTAAAGGGCTTACTCTTGACTTTGTGGTCAAGAATCACTGCAACTTTGCTATAATAGACCTCTATAGCATGGTTTTATAGTCCTGTAGTAAGTTTTGCATTATTAGTTACTATTTATTTTATTAGATTATATATTTTCCACAACATTTTACTCATTTATTATATTTAACTATTAGTGAATTTATAATATAAATTTATAAAGAGATTGAATAAATGATTGGCTTTCCAATCATTTATTTATTTTAATCATTTTCTTACTTTAAGTAAAAAAAAGTAAGACTGTCACATTTTGACTTAGAAGCTATAAGACTTTTATTTATAATCAAAGGCCTAAAGAGGAAAAGTTTTTAAAATCGTTTTGAGAAAAACCACAGGAAATATTTTATAAAATATATTTGTACATAAGACCAGGAATTAATATAAACTACATTTAACTCTGGGGGCTGGAGTGATAGGACAGTGGGTAGGGTGCTTGTCTTGCATGCAGCTGAACTGGATTCAACCCCCAACATGGCATATGGTATCCGAGCCTGCCAGGAATGATTTCTGAGCACAAAGTAACCTCTGAGTGTCACCAGGTGTCGCCAAAAAACAAAAACAATAAAACACATATCTCACTTAAAACGTATCGGTAGCTGCCTCTAGATTAGATCAAATCTTTTAAAATCAGTCAATCCATTTTGAAAGTTTCATTATATTTGTTTTACAGCTGGTATTGCAATCCTTCATTTAGAGAGAACTTACACCTGAATAAAAACAAGTATATATATAAAAAAATAGAAACTTACACTAAGGGAAAAATACAATTAGACTGCACTTCAGGTAGTTAAAATGACATGGTTGGTAACTGAGGAGACAGCATCGAGAGAAAAAATCTTTTAGGTCATTTTTATAAATGACTTGTAGGGAAAAGAACATAAAAACATGTCAAAAATTAATCATATGTTCTATAACCATAGCTCTAAAATGCTTTCTTCTTCTCTGCTGTTATTATTCTGTAAAATTGTTAAGATACTCAAACTTTGATTTGAAATTAATTTCATGTTTGCCTTAAAGATAATAATATCCAAGCAACCTGCTTACTATGTGAAAAACTTAATCACAAACCAGCCACCACTTCACATTAATTCAAGTAATAATTATCATGTACATTTCATCCATGGTACACCTATAGAAATTTGCTGAGCAAAAATGTACTTATTAAAATTGGCAATGTGCTCTTCACTACTGAACACTTTGAATGTTTCTCATCTAATTCATCATCAAATGAAATTATGAATCAGGTATAGGCAGTGGGGAGATATGAGTTTTGTTCTATTTTCTTCAACAAGTCATCTTTTCTAAGACACAGTTTTCACATCATTAAATTAAAACAACTCGAAATAAGAACTCTTTTATATTCCTTTATTTGACACATATGACACTATCTGCTAAGGTTGCTTTCAAAAGAAGATAAAGAGACAGTGAGTAATTATATTTCTGAGAGAAAGATTTACTCTTTCTTTATTAAATGACTATTTTTGTAAATATAAACAATAAATAGTGGAATAAAATAACATTCGTACATAATAAATTTAAAATTGGTGAATTGAACTTGAACTGCTTCAGGAAATAAGTTTGTAGATATGTTAAACTTATGTGTCTTTCTTGAGCAAAATGTTCTAAGCAATAAACACTTGTATAATTTATCAGATGAGAAGGCAGCCTTTCCTCCACAATTCTGTCAAGTACTGATATACGTTTTTAGTAATATAAGTATTAACTTGTTAATTCTAGCTATCAGATAGCGTTATTACATCTTTTGGGTATCTAAATGGTTAAAAGAAAAAGTAGAATGAACAAAAGGAAGGTGTGATCCAACTAGTATAATAATATCTACAGATTGGTTGAAGTTCAATCTTGGAAGATATTTATTTGTTAAATTAAAAGCATTGATTTTATTCTAGAAGAAGTTTAGAAGTACAGTTTTGATGCATTTCCCATATTTGGAAAACATTTGACTTTGGTTTTAGCTTACACCTGGTTGTGCTTGTGGTTTACTCCTGAATCAGTGCTCAACTTTTACTTGTCAGATTTGCAATGATATGCAATACCAGGAATTTAACCTGGGTTACCCACCTATAAGTTAAACCAGCACTTGAGAATATCTTCAATGAAAGTTTTCTATCAATTTTAGAATGATTTTTCAAATGAGACTAATTATAAATTTTATATTAAAATAAGCAGACTAAAAGTTAATCAAGAAATTCAAGGTTGTATATTTTGTAAAAATACAAATGCATGATTCAAGGATCTTTAATACAGAATCATGATACCAACAACAGAGACTGTGTGAAAAATAAAAGTGTGTTGGTACTACAGACAATGTCTTGGATTGGACAATCTAGCTTGCCTGGAGCCTAGAGTTGGTCTTATGCCAGGAAACTTCAGAGGTAGGGTCTCTGTATTTAGGCCAAGGTGATTCCTTTCCAAGCCCCTCATATTTTGGTGGGCCTATGCAAATAACAATTGCCACTCTAACTCCGTTTTTACTGTGCTCATGTGACTCTAATCCTTAAAAAAAAACACCTAAACTTCTGAGGTTAACTTAAACTAATATGCATGTACATGGAAATGTAAAAAAATACTATGCCTCTAATGTTTAAGGAGTTACATAAGATTTATGACTTTAGATTGTCTTGTGGGCTGCTAAGAAATATTATAATGTATTACAACCTGGGGACTTGAGGGACAAAGTAATTGCACATGGATTCTGTTTTATTTATCTTAATGTTCTTTGGCTGAAAGTTCAAAGTTAAAGTATCAGCAAGGGACTTCTGAGAATTATGTTATGGGTGATTGTCCTTCCACTGTAACTTTACCTTGCCCTCTTTCTTTGCATCTTTGTTCTCATAATTAAAAATAAAAAAATTAAAAAAATACAAATGCATTTATAACATAAATTAAGCTGCTCAATATGAAATAAGATGAAAAGTGTGCTGCAGACAGGTTTTCCAGTTCCCTCATTCCTTCACATGATTAGGGCAGTTCTCTGTGTAGTTGTTTCTCTAACTGTACTCATCACTCTTTTTGGTGACCTTCATGAAGTGAGCTGGAAGTTCCAGCCCTCCTCCCATTGTCTCTAAAGATCAGTGCAAATATAACTTTTATTTTTCTCAGATGATAGATGAGTGAGACTATTCTGCGTCTCTTTCTCTCCCTCTAACTTATTTCACTCAGCATGGTAGATTCCATGTACATCCATGTATAGGAAAATTCCATGACTTCATCTCTCCTGACGGCTGCAAAATATTCCATTGTGTATATGTACCACATATAGCCATTCATCTGTTCAAGGACATCTTGGTTGTTTCCAGAGCCTGGCTATTGCGAATAGAGCTGCAATAAATATAGGTGTGAGGAAGGGATTTTTGTATTGTATTCTTGTGTTCTTAGGATATATCCCTAGGAGTGGAATAGCTGGGTCAAATGGGAGCTCAATTTCCAGATTTTGGAGAAATCTCCATATCGCTTTCCATAGAGGTTGAACTAGACGGCATTCCCACCAGGAGTGGATAAAAGTTCCTTTCTCTCCACATCCCCGCCAGCATTGATTTTTCCCATTCTTTGTGATGATCTGTCTGGAGTACAGGTGGGGGTGGGTTGGGAGGGAGGGAGATTTGGGACATTAGTGGTGGGAATGTTGCACTGGTGAAGGGGGTGAAAAAAAAAAAGAAATAGGAATGAGGTGGAAACAAAGGCTCCACTGGACTCTTGTGGAAAGTTATTAGAAATTTGATGGTGGCTGTGGTCTAAATGCATACATTTGAAGAGATGTGAAGCTAAAATTCTACCATATATACCATAGTATAAATCAATGTTATTTCTATGAAAAACTAACTCAAAAATAAACCTAAGCATAAAGTAAGCACAATAAAACTATAATTTTACATAAAAGAAAGATTATTCTTATCCTGGACTTTAAAAAAAAGAAAAGTGTGCTACAAATTAAACATAAAGATGAAGGAAAGGGAAGAAAGTTAGAATGAAAGGAAGGAGAGAAGTGAGGCAGAGTGAAGAGAAGAAAAGAACATATATTAAGGATTCTCAAAGCATTGAATAAGTGGTTATTCTTTATGTATTATGTTTTTTGAATGGCTTAAGCCTAATAGATTCCAAGACCCTTGCAAAAATTATATCCTACTAGTAGTGAGAGAATAACATGACTGAAAAGATGTCTAGAATAGTGAATTCTAATGAAAAGTTCTTCCGATCTGAACATAAAACCTCTTCTCTAACTAAAATCAGAAGCCTATGTGTACTTATTTAAGACAAGATGTATGTAGTGTTGCTTGGCCCTACTAAGTTTAGTTGAAAATAATTTCTAGGGGCCGGAGAGATAGCATGGAGATAAGGTGTTTGCCTTTCATGCAAAAGGTCGGTGGTCCAAATCCCGGCATCCCATATGGTCCCCGAACCTGCTAAGAGCGATTTCTGAACGTAGAGCCAGGAGTAACCCCTGAGCGCTGCCAGGTGTGACCCAAAAACCAGAAAGAAAAAAAAAAAAGATTTCTAAGTGGTTGTTAAAACCTAGATGAGAAAAAGCTCATCAGGTCATCAGGAATTAAAGAATGATTTTTCTGAACAAATACATCGTTATGTTTTATAATTATCTATAGAAAGGTATAAATTAGCTATTAAGCAAATACATATAATTAATATAGGCAACTATATACCCAATTTTAAACATCTATGTAATATATTATATAATGAATTATATGTTTTGCTTAAGTAATTGTTATATTGTGCAATTAACTTAGACATAAGTTTTTATTTTCATTTCAAATGATCTGCCTAATCTACAAATAATTGAGAATATTTAAGAAAATAGATATAGAAATATTAAATATATTAAATATATTTTTAAGTAAAATAGAGTTCAGAAAAAGATGTTTAAAACTCAGGTAAAGAAATTCAATAAAGAGTACAAAAATTTTAGCGACAAATTTCTATTATAAAATGCATAAAAGCATGCCTAACCCCTATAAAGAATCATGTATTCTATTGAGAAAATTGTGTGCAAAATATATTCATTATTTTTCTTTTCTAAGTTTCCTTTCTATCGAGTTCATCAGTTCTTGATCTCTTGAAATGGCATTACCTATCAGCATCTCTGAACATCAGCCCAGAGTTTCTCTTTTTGTTCATATTAGTTGTTTTCCATCACAATTTGAAAATTTGTTATTATCATTGATTTTTTTATCTGCTTCTTTTGCGTGTACTCATTTCTAATTCTACTAACACATATTTTGAATGTTAGATCTTTCTCTTTGGCTCTCTTTTAGATTTCTCACTTGGAGAATACTTCATTCCTTATATGTCAATAGGAGATTTCAATGCCCCCATTGATGAAAAATCACATAAACGAATATCATAGTACAAGAATCTGGGGCCAACTGGTAAAACAGGGAATCATGGAAAAGAAACATTATCAGAAGGAAGAGAGGTCAGGAAAAAAAAAACGCTGAGTAAAACTATTTTTTTGTTTATTTGTTTTTTTTGGGGGGGTTTGGTTTTTTTTCTGGGGGGTATCACACCTGGCAGTGCTCAGGGGTTACTCCTGGCTCTATGCTCAGAAATCGCTCCTTGCAGGCTTGGGGGACCATATGGGATGCCAGGATTTGAACTTCCATCCTTCTGCATGCAAGGCAAATGCTTTACCTCCATGTTATCTTTCTGGGCAGAGTAAAACAATTTAAAGATGGTTCTATACATTTATCTATACATTTATACATTTATCAAATGATACAAAAAGCAATGCTCTTTCATGTCTTCCATCAGTGATTTTATTTATCAGTTCCTATTTTGGCAAGCATCATAGTTATACTTCTTCTGGACACTGAGTTTATGCCAATTATGTTGCAAAAATGTTGCTCTCTAACAACTTTTGATTATCAAGTTCTTCTGACCTGATCTAGAGATCTTGAGTTTTTGCTACCTTTTTTTCATGAGAGTGGAAATTTTTCCATGATTTAAAGCAGTAAAAAATAGTTTCTGCGAGAACGAAACTAGGCAATTTCCCTATGGAAGAAATTCTTGTTCTTATTGGCATTTTTCTTTTACCCTTATGAAAACTTATGATAACTTTCAGGCTCAGAGCAAAGCTTTCAAAAACCACATGTGGCATTAAATATGTGAAGTGGTTGAAAATTCTAATTTCTGACACAATGAAGGGAGCTTTATCATTCAAAGAGTGTTCTATTGTTCTTAGAAATATTCCAGCTCTTCTGTTTCTCAATATCTTCTTCAAAACAAGCCACTGCAATATGTAAACTAATGCAACATGCACAGAAAACAGTCACATTACTTCATGTGTCTAGTTTGACAATTCTTCAAAGGTACTGATGAAGATGGACAATGTTTTTATATTATGTGAGGGAAACTGACTTATTCATAGAAACTTTTAGTAGCAACCTCTGTAGTTTCCATAAAATCAATAGGCAGTCATTGTTGGAACACCTGTCTTTAGGCCCTGGTTAATTTTGGGGTTTATAAAGAAATCTAATATATATATATATATATATATATATATATATATACATATACATATATATAGCACTCATTTCATATAATTTCAAGATTTTGGGAAACTGGACACAAGCTAAACACATAATTCTAGAGTACTATACTGATTAAAATATGCACAAAGACCATTGGAGCTGCCAAAGAATTTATATACACATAAGGTATATGCTATTACTAAAACATTTTTTGAGAGTTGTTATTAAAGTGCAATCCTTTGAACTATCTCTACAAATGTTGCTGTTTAGAAAGAGACTATTCTTGGTTTGATAAGTTCCTAATAAAGTTAAAGTGAAGGCAGAATATCAGTGCCAGTAATAAAATATGCAAAGGAATATTATGAATTATGTCTCAATGAGTTCTTTATTTCTGAAGTTTTTGAAAATGCTTATCCCTAGGAGCATTGCATTTGTAGCCATGACACAGTAGCCAAATTCCAAAGGACTATTTTGTTCCATTTATTATAGTAAAAAAGAAATCCTTGCTGAATACAAAACATTGCTGTTTTGATTATGTGAACTGATTGTGTGTAATTTTGCCACTTCTTTTTATGTCATCATGTCCATTGAATTCCTTTTAAAGGAAAATCATTTTTTAGACTAAAATGTTATCATAAGAGCAGCTCTACTTTTGCTGACATGATTTTGATTAGGAAATTTAGATCTTCAGTATATGAATACATTAGAAGAGGATTACTCTGATCGAGACTCCACAAGAGAGCTAAAATTTACCACAAATAAATAATCAAGCATCTTGTATGAATTTAAAAATAAATCATGTATCATAAAGTAAAAATGACCAGTTTAAGCTCAGAAAGAACACAGATAGCATAGTTAATTTGTAGCAGAGTGAATCCAGTTACGAGGGTTTATAATTAGATGGCAGAAACAGTAAGGTGACAGGACTGAGAACAGGTAAATCATCCAGGAATAGCAAAGCACCAAGCGTAGAGCCAGCTGGTGCATTACTGCCTTGGTGTCAGAGATCTGTGCTGCATCCTGATTGGGGACTGTTCAGACAGTCTGTCGCACAGCTGTTCTTACTTTGATACAAACAGCCAGGTCTGGTGGTGGTATCACTCTGCAGGTACTATCATGACAGGAAAGTTTCTAGAAAGGACTGTGTATCTTAGTGAGAGGGAGAATTTAAACTTTACTGAAAGGAGAAAAAAGATGCATAAAATACCTTTGTTCTCTTCATTGACTAATCTTTTGCATTATGCATATCAAAGGATTATTTAGTCAAAATTATATCTCTATCATCAGATAGGGTGTTTTCTAAAATGAAGCCTGTGAAAGCCAACTAAAAGTAGATGGCATTATTTTTAATGTTAGATATGATCACAAATAAATTCTAGGTTTATTTCTTTATGGTACCATCTCAGTAAAGAAAATTATATTAAAAATCTTTGCTGGGGCCCGGGAGATAGCATGGAGATAAGGCATTTGCCTTTCATGCAAAAGGTCATCGGTTCGAATCCAGGAGCCCCATATGGTCCCCCGTGCCAGCCAGGAGCAATTTCTGAGCATGGAGCCAGGAGTAACCCCTGAGCACTGCCGGGTGTGACCCAAAAACCACAAAAAAAAAAAATCTTTGGGGGAAAGTCAGAACCTCCACTTCCTGAAGTGAATTCCCAAACATACCCTAAAGCTGAATTATTTTCTCTGCTAGACAGAAGAGGTCCTGTTAAACAGGAACATGGAACAATCACTTCTCAGACTCTGGTTCCACTCAAACGATAGAAAACATCCCTGTGGACTTCCTTAAGTAGATCTGCTAACATGGCTGAAAATAATCTCCCACCATCAATAGATAGAGTTCCCACAGAGATAACTGAGTGAAGTGGAAAAGATGTACCCCAAACTACAAAATAAATCATAATAAAGCACCACAGACTCCACCAAGGGTAGTGGGAGAAGACTATAGCCCTGAAACCTCAATCAGTATCAGTCACCTGTTTGATCTTTATAGAAAGGACTTCAGAATGAATGAATGAAAATACTTACGATGTTTAACAAACTCAAAAACAAAACAAAACAAAACAATGGAATGAACAGCTAATAAACACAAAAGGAAAATAAAAAAATAAAAAACCAAAACAAGAAAACTACAAACAGAAATGACAGAACTGGAAAACTTGGTACATAAAATGAAAAACTTGCTAAAAGGCCTCAACAGCAAAGAAACAGCTTCTAAGGACAGAATAATTGAACTTCAAGATGAGGTAAATAAAATCCAGACAAGAATAGAAGATGAAGAGTGTCTCAAAATAAATGAACAATTGATAAGAGAATTGGGGGATGAATTCAAAAGGAAAACATAAGAATCATAGAGGTCCCAAATAGCCAAATAGGCAATAATATTTAGAAAGCTCAATGTTCCTGTGTCACCTCTTAATAGATCAATTTAAAATCAATTTAATACTAAATTTCAGTAAAAAACATAATTTCTTTGAAATAAGAAATAGAAGATATAGGCTTTGCATATGTGTGCTTTTTATCTCCAAAAACTAATTACACATCTTTGTCAATCCACAAAGTTCTCCAAAATGGACCTGTTCTGAGACACAAAACACACTCCATAAAGTCAAGAGAATAAAATTATATCAGTTATCTTTTCAGACAATAAAGCATCAAAAATAGATATAGAAATCACAAACAGAAAAAGGAAATTTACTCACACATCTGTAATTAAACAGCTCACTATTGAACAAGTGGGTAAGAGAAGAAATCAGAGAAGAAAACAAAAGATTCTTGGAAACAAACAAGAATGATGATATTTGACTGTCCAACTCCAAACCCCAATACCAAACTTAGAATGAGCACAGTTCCCACAACCAGCTCCAGCACAAGGAATCAACCCTCCCCCACAGAGGGATGTCCTAATATGGCTCTGGCACCAACTTGCCTCAGGGTAGATTCATGTGACACCCTGACAAATAGTAAACAGAAATAACTTGATTTAAGGCAATTATCCTACCTCACCACCTAACAGTGAGATGAAACTGATATAAGGAACTAGTAAAACTCTGCAAGGAAATAATACCAACCCTATCAAAAAAATTGGAGAAGAGATAAACAGACTCCTCTCCAAAGAATAAATGGCCAAAAGGCACATGAAAAATGCTGTGCATCTCTAAACATCCTGGAGGCACAAACAAAAACAAGATATGTCTCACCAAAGAGACTGACATAAAAAAGATGAAGAACAACCAGTGTTAATGTGGTTTCAGAGAGAAAGGACTTCAATTAAATTCTGGTGAGATGGTTCAGTCTTTGTGGGAAAGAATATAAACATTCCTAAAAAAATCCTAGAAATTGAGATTTCATTTTTCCAAGCAACTCTACTTTTGGGGAGGTAACCCATGGGACCAAAAACAAATTTGATAAAAGCAAAATTGTACCCTTATGTTTCTTGTAACACTATCTAAATAGCCAAAACCTCTGAATCCAAGAATAGATGACTGACTGAAGAAATGATGGTAAATATATTCAGTCATAAGTAAAGATATTTATGCAACTTGCTGGTATATGAAGGGACCTGGAGATTATCATGTTGAGAGAAGTTAGTCAAAGAAAGAAAGACAGACACAAAATAAGCTCTCTCATGTGTGGTATATAAAGAAATATAATGATGGATTAATGAATTCAAAGAAAAAGCTAGTATTCAGTAGGAAATGTGCCACTTGAGTGGGTTGGTGGATAGAACAGAGAGGGACCAATCTCTATGATGGAGGCAAACATTCAACCAAGAGGAGGAGGCAAATGGGCATTGGGAGAAAGGACTCTTGGAGGGAGGTGGACACTGGTGAAGCAGTCAGTGTTGAAACATTTTATACCTGAAATCAAACTATGAATAAGTTTAAATAACATGGTGACTAGATAACATTTTTTCTTAAGTAAATAAAAGTCTTTGGGAAGCATGGCCTTAACAACATTAATATTTCTTTCCTTTTCCAATTAATTGTATTAATCTTATTAATTTTAAAATATATTTTATCTAAACCTTCATAGTAAAACTCTAAACTAATTACATTTATTTGAATGCTAAATAACATGTTTAAAGTTGTGTCTTTAGAATAGAATGCTTCAGTACCATAAAAAATATAAAAGTGCTTTTTTTAATCAAAAAATGACATTGTGTATTAAAATTCCAAGGCAGTTATTAAAAGGTATTACTCCAGAATTGGTGCTGAATTGTTCACCCTTCAGATTACTGTGTTGAATATTTCCCCCCAATGGTGACTGCATTTTTATATACAAAGAAGAAAATAATGAGAATAGAATCTTAATTCAGTAGAATTGAGGGCCTCATAAGAAGAAGGAGAGAAACTACAATCCCTCCTTCAAAGCACACAAAAAGTCATGTGTGTTTTCCAAGATCTGGCCACTATCTATAAATCAGAAGGAAAAACTTTTGGATAGTGGGATTTTCAGAATTGTGACTGTGAGAGGAGGCTTTCTGTAGTTCAATTCACACAATCTTTGATGTTTTGATATGACAATACAAATTGTTTTGTTTATCCCCCAAAAAGGAGAATTCCTGATAAGCTCTCTATGAGTTCCAAGTCAACAGCTAGACCAGATATTAGTAAAAACTGTTCCTCTGAATTCCAAGCAAGAAATGGTATCCAGACAATTCACTAGAAAGAAGATGGTACAAATCTTAGACTCATGTCCTTTCCTATCAGTAGTACTTGTATAGTTTGCTTTTGTTTTCATTTTCGTGTGTGTGTGTGTGTGTGTGTAAAATGTCTGTTATTGCTGTGTTTACACTGTCTATAAAAATATATGCATTTCTGATCTGTAAACTATTGGCATTTTAATTTACAATCAACTATTTACAAATGCTACCTCGAAGTTGCAAAGAAAGTTTAGAGCTTGAAAACATTTGAAAACTAACATATCTTTTAATAAGTTATTTACTGAGCTAATAATTTTCTAATAGTGACAATAAATACTACTTATTGTGAAATTCTAAAGGGAAACAAAAATAGTTAATTTTAAGGCACTTTTTATTTCTAACAATTATTGAGTGCTTAGCATACACCACATATATTTATATTACATATATCAACTCAATTACATTCACAAAAAATTTATGCAAATTTAGGATGATATGATTATGATGGTGATTTTAGGAGATAATACTGAGACAGACACAAATGTGTTATAACACCAAAATTCCTTCAACAGGAAAGTAATAGAGACGATATTTGAAGGGAGGCATCATAGCATGAATTTTCAAATAAAAGTTTAGACTCCTGAAACAGTATAATGAGGATAAACCCACCCCAAGAAATAACACTTTTGGGGGGTGATGGGAAGTCATTGAAGGCCTTTAATAATTAGTGCTGAAAAAGTGCTTTAGAAAGATAACTTGAAAGTTACTGCAGAGTATCTTTAACCAGTGATAATAATAAGGAAACAATAGTTAAAAAGCAGAGAAATTTGAGTGTTAATCAGTAAAATGGCAAAAAGAATGCAGAAATCTTGTCAGAAATTTAATTCCCAGGCTTTCCCATATTCTTCCTCAAACAGGCAGCCTCATGATTTTCTCAAATCCCTACCCCATCACAAACAGGACCTTGATTGCTATGACAGGTTTTCCTACAGGAATAAGCTTTGTTTGAGTTATTTCTCCAATCCTTTGCTAAATTTAGATCTTTTTGTGCTTTTCAAAATGACAATGAAAGAATCAGTTGGCTTAATATATGTAAACATACTAGTTAAACTGAAAGGGGCAACTTTGGTCTCAGTTTTCATGAGTAGCAATGTATATATAAAAAGTTGTTCAAAAGTTAAATAAACTAAATTAAACAGGTATAAAAGATTTATACATGATTTACATTCAGTGCTGGACCTTTACACATATAAAGGAAATAAAAGGCAATTGAAAGTTTAAATAAACAGAACTTAACAGATTCCTCACATTAGACCTTATAAATTAACCACTTTTTACATAAGTTTATGTGTCTACTCTTAGTCTGTACAAAGCTCATTTTAAAATTTAACTCTATAAAGGGAGAGGTCCCATAATCACATTTTAATTTTTATTCACTTACATTTTAATTTGAAATAGTGTTTATATGATATATTTTTATGATTTTTATGTAATTTTGTGTTATTTTATGTAAGCTATGACAGGCAATAAAAAATGAACATGTACCCATTAGATATGTCCCAAAATTTAAAAACATTTTTTAGAAATTATGGATTCATTAGTTATTCAACCATTCATCTCATTCCAAACTTGACAGATTAAACTGACTGTTTAATTTATGGCTATTCTATGATTAAGGACAGATTTTGCATCTGTGGACAACTTTTAACCATTCATTTGCATAAAAGACTCAGTTATACTTAATAAGAAAAATATGACTCAAAACAGAAAGGTGAGGTGTTCTGAAGAGATCAGGTAAGGGGTATCTGGACGTAGGTCAGTATTTGAGAGAAATTACTATTCTGTTCATCACTGGTCTATGACCACGTTTTAAAGGAAAAAAAGTTTCTGCTTGACTGAAATACTTAGAAGAGAGTGGGAATACAGATAGCAGTAGTGAAATACTCATAACATGTGTCTTGGCATCATAAAAATAGAACTATCAAACCCTGTAGCTGGAAAGTTTTCTAACATTGTGGCAAATGTGAGTTTCTTAATCTGAAATTAAACTATGACTTTTGAGAAATTTCAGATGATTCCAGAGACATGACAGATGTCTCTTTAGATACATATTACTATATAGTACAAGAAAAGAAGAAAAGGTCAATTCTAGATTACCTAACAAATACACTAAAAAGCTGTATAAGTAACACTGACTTCCATTTTTATCTCTCTTGTGCCTCTATAATAAGATTCTTCCCTAGGAATCAAGGAAATTTCTTGATTTAATTTTTTAAATTTAAAATATTTTTGTTTACTTTTTCGAGGGGCACATCAGTGGCACTCGGGGTTACTCCTGGCTCAGCTAAAAATCACTTGTGGCAGGTTAAGGGGATCATAATGGATGCTAGGGATTGAACCCAGTTCTACCTCATTCAAGACAAACACTACCCACTGTCATATCATTCCTGCCCAAACTGAAAATATTTTAAAGGGCTGTAGGAATAGTATAAGAATTAAAACTTGCACATGGGCAATTCCAGGACAATATTGGCTTATGGTTCACCAAGCATATCCAAGAGTATTCTCTGTGTATAGAGCCAGGAGTAAGCCCCCTCAAAACACCAGGTATGACCCAATGCCATAGCAGTATGTACGGCATAAACATATATATGCATATTTTAATTTTTAATATATTTCCCCTAGATATCCCTTATGAAGATACTAATCAGGATTTATGGTAAACTAATTGTAACTTAGAGAGGAGCTACTTAAACTTTTTCCATTTATAACTCTTCTTAGTCTGAATTCTTTTTAATACTACCCTAGTATATATGAAACAGGTAGACTAACAAAATATTTACTAATAATAAATTATAAAAGTGTACTTTAAAACAAGGTTTTTAAAACTTATACAACCTTATGAGTTTGTTTTGTTTTGTTTTGGAGCTTTAGGGTCTTACCTAGCAATGCTCAAACTATTCCAAACTCAGGATTGCTTTCTATGTTGCTCATGGGACCATATGTAGTGTCAGAATTCAAATCTAGCTCTTGGCCTCTGTAGTCACATGCAAGATAATTGCCCTACTTCCTGTAATATCTCCCGGTTCACTCCATATGTTTAAAGAAGCTCATATCTAAAACAACTAAACATTTAGAATCCTTGTAACTCCTTTTCCATGGGTTTTTACTAAGTGCTAAATTGTTCTCTATATTGGTTTATATAATTGAAGAAAAAGTAAAGAAAATTAAACTGTAACTTTTGTAATTGCATAAGTTTTCAGCACCAAACATAGATAATTACCAAACAGATAATTACCAAACAAAGATAATTAGGCATAATTATCTACAGCTTGCTCTCATTTTTAGGAAAGAATATTTTTAAGCCAGAAAAAAGAGGGTCATTTTTTAAACCTACTTTAATCTTTGTTCCAACAGTCTTGGGGTCTGTTTGTTCTCATGGCTGAGTAGTGAAAAGTGTGAAGTGATGAGAAGAGATTTCAAATTCCATTAGCAACTTTTGCTGTCCACAGATATCTTGAAACTCTGCTTCAGATACCAATATTGTTCAGTCTAGAACATCATTTACACATGAAGCAAGATAACCAAAAATTGGCGACATTTGAGGAAAACAACCAGGAAGAAAGAAATCAAAGTCACTGTCAATGGCAGGGAAGAGGTAAACCTTCGCACTAAGTAGACAGCATTAATGGAAGAGACAACACTCTGATTTTAGAAAACTCTCAGATTTTAGACATTTTCCATGTGTAAGAAAGCTAGCTGAAGATAGATTGATCTTGACTGGTTTTTGTCTGGGAGGTTAATGATTTATTTGCTTGTTCTTTTGAGCCAGTAGTTATCCAAGGCATTGTGTGTTTTTTGGTTTTTGTTTTAGGTGATGCAAGAAAGCAATTGTGTCCATGCACTTTCTTCTTAAGTTTCTATTGCATTATATCTATATTTAACTTATTGGCCTAAGCAAATTAGATGATTGAGCCCAGAATCAAGGCTAGTAACATCATTTCCATACAAATAATCAGAAGTAAGAACTAAAATATTTTATCAATGTCCTAATAGAATAATATGCCAACTGCAAATGGGTATAGAGTACAATATTAATTAGTGCTTTATGTAAGCTTTATAAAAGTAATTGACTGTATCAAATGTTTAGCAACTTATATTACTATAGAAATGAGGGATATATCCCCATATAAGGAAATATACATGAAAATATAATTATAAAAAGTTCCAGGCACATTCTGGGAAATATTTGGGGCATATTCTACAGAGAAATAATCAATCTTGCATACAAATCCAACAATATAAATTATTTAAATAAAAAATAGATCATATTAAAATTTCTCCAAGCAACAATTTTTAGGATTAAAAATAAAATAATTTAACACATTAAACCTATAAATGCCTTGGGTTTGCTACATTGCTTTGGTTATACAGACTTAATCATTAATTAATACAAATAAAAATTACTGAAGAAAAAAGAACAACTATAAAATAGTTAAAATAGGTTCATTTTTCACTCTGGAGGAGCTATTACTCTCTTAAACATATTTTTCTTTTTTCTTTCCACTAACATTTTTCTAAATAAATTTCTTCTTTTCTTTTTTTCTTATTTGCTTCATTCCTTAATTCCTACTTTCCTACTGTCTTTCCTTCCTTTTCTTCTTCCTTCTTTCTTTTCTTTTTCCTTTTCTTTCATTATTTCTCTCTTTCTTTCTTTTGCACCAGTACTCAGAATTCATTCCTGAATCTATACTTATGAATCACTTCTATCTGGTTTAAAGGTTCAAAAATTATATAGAATTTCAATATTGAATTTGGATATAAAGGTGCAAGACAAGCATCCCACCCATATCTTTTGACCCCCTAAAAGAATTTCTTTAAATAAAAACTATTTTCTTTTAGAAATACAATAAAATAATTAAAATAATTTTTACAAAAATATTTTTTAATATTTTCAACTTTATTTTATTAGCTTTTGGACCACACCCAGCAGTACTCCGGTGTCAATCCTGACTCTTCACTCAGCAATCACCCCTGGCTAACTGGAAGCCCATAAACGATGCTGGGAATCAAACTGGATATCTTCTAGGTCAGTCTAATGCAAGGCAAATGCCTCACCATGGTGCTAACTTTTAGAGTCTGCAAAACTATTCAAAACACCTGTATTTTACATAGAGATAGATTTGTTCTAATAATCGTACAAATTTCACTATAGATGTGAAAAACAATAAGTAGGAAAATTACATTTAATACAGAAAAGAACAAAGGCACCAAATCTACCAGAAATAGACAATTATTGCTATTTCATTTTTCACAAATATTGTGGCTCTGGTGATAAGACTAAAAAGAGTAAGAACACAAAAAGGTGAATATTTAAATCAATATTTGTAAATATATAAGTTATGCAAAACTATTATTATAAGTTATACTTATATAAGTCATATATGATTTATAGATAACTTACATATACTTATATATAGCTTATGTATATTAAATGATTTATATAAGTTATAAGTTATATGAACCTATTATTTGTAAATGTATATAAGTGAAATACTGATAATTTATTAAGACATGAAAGAATGGCTATAGATATGTAATTTACAAATTCAGACATATATTTACTTAGAAGTACTATGTGATATCAGGGATCGGAATGGTGGCACAAGTGGCAGGGCATTTGCCTTGTACAAGATAACCTAGGTTGGAATGTGGTTTGATCCCCTGACATCCCATATGGTCGCTCAAGCCAGGAGTGATTTTTGAGCTCATAGCCAGGAGTAACCCTTGAGTGTCACTGAGTATGGCCCAAAAACAAAAACAAAAACAAAAGTACAATGTGATATCCATGGTGCATCAGATATACCAATTTATTTTTTTTTTGAAGAATTAAATTAGAAACAGAAAGCTTCCTAATTTTCTGAGCAATATGTTATGACAAAAATATACATATACTGGAGAAAAAATGGAGTCAATGTTGTTCAAACAGAAACAAGTCAAGAATGCTTCTTGTAGTGATATATGTTGATATGTGTTTTCTATAGAAAACTGTAAAGAGGATGGGGTCTGGGGAGACCCCAATGTCGAAGGCTTTCTCCCTAGCTTGGGCATGCTGGGAGCCTTGGTAGGCCCCCAGCCGTCCCCTCTCCTGCCACCTGGCCTCCAGGCCTTCCTGGGGTGACAGCCAAGGCGGCCAGAGAAGGTGGGTGTTAGGTGGTCCCTCCTGGAGGGGATCCCAAGCTTTCATCGCCCTTCCCCCTGTGAAAGGGCGGGGGGAGGGCTCTGGAAGGAGGGAGGGTAGATTCTGGCTTCTGGTTCTCTACCGAATCCTTTCTTGATCCTGAGGCTGGGACTGTATAATTTCTAAGGGAATCAGTTTGGAACATTTCTATCATACTTGGGTAATCTCCCTTACCTAGAAAAAATAAAACCCAAAACAGATACATATCTAACCACCTCCTATACACTTAAACAGACCACTTTTTTAAAACACCCTAAAACTCTGGTACTTCAACCTACCCAAAGCAAAGAATGGGTAAAGCTAAGAAAGACACCAACAGGTGAGAATATGAAGAGAAACCCTAATAAATTTCCAAGTCCTCCAAAAGTTTACAGACCCTATAGAGGAGGATCTAAAATCAGCACTTAATGACTTAGCAATGAAATTCAAGGAATTATTAGCAAAATAAATTAAGAAATATATAAACAAACAATTCAATCTAGTCAAGGAAGAACTCTATCAGAAGATGCGGGAACTCATAAACATGCTAGTCAGGCCTTCAAGGCAAGGACTGACAGCTGAGTCTTTCAGGGGTGGGGCAGCCAGACCTTCCCTAATACACAAAACCCTGGCTAGGCTGGTGACTGGCTCAACAAAACCCAGATACCAGAAGTTCATTGTTCCTCTTGCAATTGGTAACTGCAGGCTTTCTGAGTGGGGGAGCTGGCAGATGGGACCCCTGTACTGAACCCAAGTGCAAGAATATGGGACCCCCAAGCTAGACCAGGCCTTCAAGGCAAGGCCTGGCAGCTGGAACTCTAGAGGGGGTGAGGTTGGGGGGAGGGAAACCAGCCCCTCACATGGCCATAAACGGGACTGTGCCGGGGACTTCTTGCAGGGGGCGGTCCTTGTACATCAGTCTTCATTTCCAAAAATGCTCTGGCACTAACACTTGCATGCATCAACTGTACTGTGTTAACCATGATTCATTCCACAATGCTTATAATTTTAGATTATTCCTCAGAAAGGTAACGGAATGCCCAAGACCCAGAGGATAGTACTTGAATAGATCTCTAAAGTCAGTCTATATGTAGAATGAGTTTGTATACAGTAGTCTTCTTTCTGATTGCCAAATCTAAACTGTGAACAATCCTACAGTCTACAGTGTATATAGCCCCTAATATATATTTCCCTCCCTTCTTCAGAAACCCTTCTATACTCTCATCCCCCAATCCTGATAGGTTATCCCTCCTTATTTAACCCTCTTTACCCTCAGTTCTTAACTCATTAGTAATGGCACCGAAACTGATCTCCTGCCCCAACAAACCACCACCCATCTCCCAAAATGAAAAGACACACTCTCAGTCCACATCTTGTGCCCCAGCAATAAAATACAACCAACAACACACCTGCTGACTCATGCTATGTGACCCTTCTCACCCCCCTCAAAATGTGGACTGTTGCATGGTACCGGATTCAGCTTCAGAAAGACCCCCAGCTCAAGGACACTATCTGATCCCTTAATGCTGCAAATCATGTCTCAAACTCAACAAGACCACAGTGTGTGAAGAAAAAGTGCCTTGGATTTCACCCTCCACAAGAGTATCTCAAAAGACTTAATTAGAAATGCCTATACTGCCTTTGTAATATGTTTAATATTTCTATAATAATGCATATTAGGGTGTTTATTCCCAAACATAAAGGCAGCCTCCTCCATCACTTTTTCCCCTTTGATTATATTTTTAATTCAGTTTTATTTATTTATTCTATTATATATACATATATATTTTTTTCTTTAACCTCACCTGTTTTGATTCTGCTTGGAACAAAAACCAAGAAAAAAAAGTCTTGCCTGAGATAAAAGTTCAGATCAAAACCAAAGCACAGAGATTGTGTAGCCTGTCATTCTTACCCCCAAATGCACCAGCAATATTATATGACACCATATGCTTTTGTATAGGCACAGTAAAAAAGGGGACACCTTATGCACAGAAACAAGATCTTATCTTCTAGGGATAAGAACTCATACTTTTTATAATACAGGAGCACCTCCCACCCTGAACATCTGTCATGTGGACACAACTCAATCTCCAGGAGATTGGACAGTGTCCTTCCAAACTCAATCCCCAGGTCCCAGATGTAGAACTGATTTAGATCCCTGCAACAATACCAGGACCCATATTCCCCTGGGAAATTCATAACACCACTTTGGTACCAACTTGCACCAGTTCCAATATGACATTCAGAAAATAAGGAAATGACAACAACTTAATCTAAGAGCAGGTTGTCGTATCACATCACCTAATGGTAAGATGAAATCAGAAGACAATTCACCCTATAATCTGTGCAAATACCAAGAGCCCTAACTATAGAAGACTGACTTTGTCAACTATGACTAGGCAGAACTTATCCTGAGAACAATAAGAAAACTCCTACCCTAGACTTTAGTCTAGGACTTGTACAAAAATCAAGATCTGTAATTACAGAGGTCCAACTTAGACAATGGATACTGAGAAGAACTCCTGGAACTATAATAAAGACTCTATCCTAGGATTCAGCCTAGGATTTGAGCATAAACCAAGACCTTTATTATTAATAAGACTGATTACAATAAGAGTGATGGAACAGAACTCCTAGAACTGTAAAGTAAAACTCTCTCCTAGCCTTTGCCCTATGACCTGTGCAAATAACAAGATCTCCAGCTACAGAGGTGGGATGTCATCACACACATCTGAATAGAAAGTTTTCTGGCACCATAAAAAGATCTTGGGGTGTGTAAATGAGTGAGTATGGAGCCAGTAGTTGTTCCCATGACAGTATGCTTCAAGATCTATTGAATAGATAGATGGCAGAGAAACTCTGAATCTCTTAAGCCAAGGGAATTCCCTTTCTCACTTCCCCAATACTTACTGTGCCTATACAAAAAAGGGGGGCACAAAACCTTACCACACCAGTACTCCTTTTTGTTTGTTTGTTTTTCTTTTAACTTTTTCTCCTTTTTGTTCTTTTTTTTCTTTTCTTTTCCACTCTGTGGTTATTACTTGGTGATTTTGTTTTGCAGCCTGGTACTTTTTATTTAACTGTTGGGTTTTTGTTGTTGTTGTTGTTGTTATGTTTTTTCTTTACTTTTTGTTTTTGTCTTCTTCCAGCAAAACTAAAAATTGAATCATCTTGTTCTGCCTCATGAATTGAGGGGGGAATAAAAAATGAAAGCTACCAAGACTGAACAGCTGTATGAACATTGAGTGGAATTTAAAAAGGATCAGAATTTAACACCAAACTCAAAGTTAACAACAGAATCGATACTCTGTATACAACAAGCTATACACAGAGGGGAAGAGTTACACTAGCAGTCTGGGAGGGGGCAAAGAAGGGAGATATGGGACACATGCTGGGAAAAGGGGTGAAGGGTACAAAACTGTGTTGGGAATGGCCCTGATTCATTGACACTATGCACCTTTAATATGAAATGTTTGTTACTCAGTTTTTTGTCACAATAAAAATATTATTAAAAAAGCATGCTAGCAAGCCATAGTAGTAGAATTACACAAATAGAGAACTGCATAGATGAAGACAAAATCCAAGCATGTAACAACATAGAATTAAATAAATGAAAGACAGTATATTGAAAAAATATAAAGTGCTTAATGAACAAAGACAAAATAAATAATTTATGACTGATAGGACTTATGCCAGAAGAGGAGGAAAAGGGAAAGGCTAAGAATAATAGAGAAGGAAATAATAGCAGAAAACTTTTCCACTCTCTGGAAAGAGACTGCTGAACAAATCCAGGAGGCAAAAATAATACCAAACAAAACAGACCCTAACAAAACAATACCAGGACATTTAGAAATCTAAATGGCAAAAAATTTAGAAAGATGATCTCTTTAAATCAATAAGGGAAAAAAAACCTCAAGTACAAAAGAAGGAACATAAGAATCAAACCAGATCTTCCATTTGAAACAATACATGCAAGAAGAGGGTGAACAATTTATTTAAATTACTGAATGAAAGAAACTTCCAACTTAGAGACCACTACCCAGTAAAATTCTCATTTACTTGGGAGGGAGGATTAAAACTCCTTCTCAGACAAAAAAAAATAATAATAATAATAAATAACTCACAATGTTTGTACTAACCACACCAACCCTAAATAAGCTGCTGAGAGATAAATTACACAAACCAAATACACAATTATAACAACAATCATACAAAATATAACAACACAACCTCCCTAACTGAAACCTAATCACAATCATGTTTGTAATCAAGGTGTTTAAATAAAGATATTATTTTAAGAAATAATTATAAACTCTGAATTGCAAAATAAATAAGTAAATAAATAAAATAATAATTTGCTTAAATGTCAATGGACTAAATTCTTCCATTAAAAGTCACAGAGTAGAGGGATGGATCAGGAAACAAAACCCTGATATCTGTTGCCTGAGGAAACATACTTAAAAGCTCAGGATAGACACGGATGAGTAAGATGTAAGTAAGAGTAAGGATGGAAATCAATTATACATGCCACTGGAAAACAAGCAAAAAAAAAAAAACTGGGACAGCCATATTTATATTAGACTAAATCACATTCAATCTCATAAAGTACTCAGAGACAAAGTTGGGTACTGCCTATTGATGAGGGAATATTAGACCAAGAAGTATTAACTCTGATCAACCAGGTTTTACAGATGATTTCTATCAAACATTCAAGGAAGAATTATGACCATTGTCCTTAGACTTTTCCAAAATATTAAAAAGGGAGCAATCCTCCCTAATTCATTTTATGATGCTAATATCATGCTTGTTTCCAACACTGACAATGAAACCGTCAAGAAAAAAAAAACTACAGGAACAGGAGCAGTGGTACAGTAGTAGGGCATTTGCCTTGCACATGTCTAACCTAGGAAAAACCTCAGTTCGATCCCCCAGAGTCCCATATGGTCCCCCAAGACAGGAGCGATTTCTGAGTGCATGGACAGAAGTAACCCTGAGCGTCACTGTGTGTGGCCCAAAAACCAAAATAATAATAATAATAATAATAATAATAATAATAATACAGACCAATCTCACTAATGAACATAGATGCAAAATCCTCAACAAAATCTTAGCAAACCGTATGCAGCAACACATCTAAAAGATTTACACCACCACTAAATTGGTTTCAACCCAGTGATTGAAGGATAGTTCAACACATGCAAATAAATCAATATCATATACTGCATCAACAAAAAGACAAAAACAGCCAACATTACCCTTAACAGCAAAAGAACTGGGCACTAATAGAGGCAATAGGTAAGGCTGTCCATTCTCCCCACTCTTATTTAATATAGTATTAAAAGTTCTAGTAATAGCAATCAGATAAAAGAAGGGAATCAAAGGAATTTAAAGAGGAAGTTAAACACAAAGCCTTTATTTGCTTTTATATTACAAAGAAACTGGCAACAATGAAAAAACTGTTTATATTGGACAGGTGTTCAATCAACTTCTCACTCCAGAGACCTATAATAAGGTTCTAATTATTTTATCCACAAAAACAGGCACAGAATGCAATAGAAATCCAAGAATCCCACTGCAGTGCTCACTATCAGTATGTTTTAGTGCCTTAATCTTAATATGACTAAAATGATGCTTCAATTTCTGTTTACACAGTGGTTCTTGGAGATATAGGTTGGTTTCCTTAATTTTGCATTTCAGTGCTCTACCATATCATAATCCAAATACATTGTTCATTATGACAATTTCTTTCCTTTTTTTTGTTTTTTGGTTTTGGGTCACACCCGGCAGTGCTCAGGGGTTACTCCTGGCTCCATGCTCAGAAATTGCTCCTGGCACGCACGGGGGACCATATGGGGCACCAGGATTTGAACTAATGACCTTGTGCATGAAAGGCAAATGCCTTACCTCCATGCTATCTCCCGGGCCCCCATTATGACAATTTCTTGACAAAATACTCCAATTTATCCATTTCCATTTGATTACATCTGTTATTATTATCTAATGCATATGTCCATAAAGATAAGTAAAATATGCAATTGTACACCATAAATTTTTGTTACAAGCCCCATTTATTGAGTATGATTTTGAAAATAATTATATTTTTTATTCTTTTTACTTTCAATTCAAAACTAGTTTATCATAATTCCCACACTTCAGTTTCAGGAAAAGAGGAACTCAGACACACAAGACACAGTAGACAATACTACAGGAGATAAAACTCTTCTTAAAGTGCTCACTACCATATTGCTTAATACTCTAGATGGGAAAAGTATATCTATCTTAAAATGCTCCAAGTATAACATAACCCTGAAACCTCTATTTGCAAAGTTTATCCCAACCATTGAAGAAGTGCCTACCTAGAAATTAGAAAACCTTTCCCCTGATGTGCTGACCCATTTTTAAAGTGCTCTAGCCCATCAATAAGGGTCAGTCCTCCAACTACAAATACCAATAGATCTCCAATATCTATATTACAAGTGGGTGTAAGGGTGTATGTGGTGGACTCCTTTCCGTTTTTCTAATTGATATTATACATAATCCCCCCTATATTGTATATAATCTTTGTTATATATTATTTCTCCTTTGGCCCCATTGACCACCTTACAAAACCCCTCCTATCCTCTGACCCCCTCAAACTTGATTTAATCTCTCTCCATTTAACCCTTCTCATCCTCAATTCATAACTCCTCAGGAACCAGGAACTTCTACCTCCCCACAAAATTGCCACCCCACCTCTTGCCCTGGCAAGAAGCTGCAGTTACAGTCCCTCCTGATGCATTCTATGTGGCCATTTATCTCCGACCTCCCCTCACTGTGGACTGTTGCTTATAACTGAACTTGGATCCATCTCTCAGACTCCACTAGAACATGAAACAGGAAGAAATGGTGCCCTGGATTTTATCACTCCTCAAGCTATCTCAAAAAGATTTAAAGAGGATATCTATATTTTCTTTGTATATTTCTATAAACACTTTTCTTTAATACTTAGAACTTTTAGTGAGTATCTCCCATTCTTTTTTTTATTTGCTTAGTAGGAAATTCTAATAGAAAATTTTGCTTGGGATATGAGCTCAGGCCAAAACCATGGCATAGAGACTGTATAGCTTGTTAATTTTAACCCCAAATGCACCCGTATTATAAAAATGGCAGGTTTTTTTTTGCACAGGCACACTAAAATGGGGAAATCTTATGTATAGAAAGAAATTCATACCTAATATGATTAAAAACCATAAATTTTATAGTGCAGAGGTGCCTCCCACCCTGAACACTAGTCACAGAAATTTGAATTATGCCTCAATAAATCATACATTGAGAACCCACCCCACACCACAAATCCAAACATTAAAACTGGCCCAGTTTCTTGCACCAGCATCAGGAATCAAATTCCCCACAGAGGAAGTCCTAATATTGTGCTGGCACCAACTTGCTCTAGCATAGTTTCATATGACACCCTGATGAGGAACAAGAACAACTCGATCTAAGGGCAGGTTGCCCTACCACACCCTGAGATGAAATCTGAAGATGATCTATCCTAAGATCTGTGCAAAAACCAAGATTTCTAATGGCAGAAGACTGACTACAACAACCTTGAGAGAGAAAA
This sequence comes from Crocidura indochinensis, assembly GCA_004027635.1. NCBI lineage: Eukaryota > Metazoa > Chordata > Mammalia > Eulipotyphla > Soricidae > Crocidura > Crocidura indochinensis. The sequence goes on along the minus strand of PVKC010006245.1, from coordinate 2,419 downwards.
ATTTTTCCTGAGGCCATAAAGAAAGACTTTACGCTAGGCTTTGTCATAGGATATGTGCAAAAACAAGATCTCTAAAATACAGAAGACTGACTTTGACAATAGCAATTGAACAGAATTTATCCTGGGATCATAAAGAAAGACCTTGATGTTGGACAACCAACATGTCTGAAGCCTATAGTCAGTTTCTGACAATATACTTCATGGATGGAGACACCCTCTATCTCTTAGGAACAAGGAAATTTTCTTTCTGATTTCCTCAATCTTTACTGTACCTATGAAAAAAAAATACTTGCCACATCTGCCCCTCTTATTCAATTTATATCTTCTAGATAGTGGCTCCCACCTTTTTCATAGAACCTTAGAACTTGAATCATTTTGTTCAACCTCATATTTCTATATATTTCTACAAATTTGGGGGGGAAAGTGGATGGAACCCAGGGGCCAAGTGGTCTTAGGAGCATTGAGTGAAAATAGCATAGCAAGGTCACATCTAAATACCCAACCGAGAGTCAACAACAATAGAATCAAGAGACCCAAACTATAACAAGCTAAATACAAACTGGAACCTGCTACACAGGTAGTCCAGGGACAAAGGGTGAAGGTATGAGATGCATCTGGGAACTATGGTGGAAGGAGGTCAACACTGGTGGTGGGAATGACCCTAATTTACTCTTACTATATGCCTGAAATACAACAGTGAAAGACTTGTAATTAACAATGATCTTAATAAAATAAATTAATTACTAACTATAAAATTTTATCTCTGCATGCATTCATAACACTGATTAATTCTTCCGTTCAAATTTTTGCATCATTATTTATCCCTTTATAATAAATGTCAATATAGGCACTCATTTGGGGGGAACATCCTTGATTTCACTTAAAGTGGTTCACTCTAAATACCTTGCTCACTGTCCCTAAATATTATGCTCACTCTCTCTAAATACTTCCTTGTCCTTATTATATTTTATCATTCTTCTTTATTTATCAAAATCTTTTCTGTGTATTTATATGTTTATTTGTATTTGTATCAAAATCTCTCCCATTGTATTTATATCAAAGTATTTCCCATTGTTTCTTGGCTATTTTCCTCTGGCTGTACAAATCCTTTGAAGCTTCCTGATTCAATACAAAAAGATTTATGAATCTTTAAAAAAAGGAATTAATAAAGACTATATATAAAAGCTCTATAATTCTTTATAAAGTATTCTTATTGACCTACATAATTGTAAATGTTACGTTCTTAAGTACTGTGTTATTTTCAATATGAATTTTAACTGTCATGTTAAACTTAGGCTTAGAAAATTTCTAAATGTCAGCATTTCTTTTCTGGCCATCATTATGACTTGATTCCTTTCATAATTATTGCTAAAGATAATAGTCAGAGAACAGAGTGGCAAAATGTGATCTACCCTAGATGTCAATTGTAATGTCATTAACAGAACTATTTCTTAGAAATTATGAGATTGTCAGTGTGATATGCTAGCTTTCTAACCCAATAACAAGAAAACTCTAAAATGTGGAGTAAGAAGAAATCAATACTAAATAAGCACTAAACTACATACTGAATAAATGACAAATTTTTATAATATGTAGAAGGAAGTTTTGATATTTTTAAAGAACTGAATCTGTCTACTCCCAATGACCTTATTTAAAAAAAAACGAATTTATAAGATTGGTGGGTTTGGCCTAGAGCTCAAGTGGTAGATATAGCATGTACTTTGTAGACGCAAAACAGTGGGAAAATCCATTCATTGCAGCCATAGTCACACATCTCTACCAGAATTGCTTTTAAAATAACAACCATAAGATTCTACCATGTGGTTGAAAATGAAAGTAATTTTAATATTCTAGTTGAATTCACTCAAGTTACAAACTAATCTAGTACATTTAATGTAGCTAAATATTCTATATACTCTTTCATAAAAATGATACAGGTCAGAATTTGGTTTCACAGTATATTTTAGGGTAGTGTATCTTAGAGACACTAAGATAAAATCTTCCAGAACAAAAAAAAAAATATCCATCAATTTTATGACAGTTTTGATAATAAACTGTGTTTGAAACACTAAGAAATCTCTTGGAAAGACAATCAGAGACATATTTCATCAAATATCTACAAGTACTCAAGATTTTGTTTTCAAAGTTATCAGAAGCAGTTGCATGAAAAGAACTGAATAATTACTTTGTGATATAACATTATTTGCATTTTTACTGACCTAAGAACTTAGACTTGAGGCCGGTGAGGTGGTTTTAAAGGTAAGTTGTCTGCCTTGCAGTGCTAGCCAAGGAAGGACTGCAGTTCAATCCCCCGGGTTCCCAGATGGTCCCCCAAGCCAGAGGCAATTTCTGAGCACTGAGCCAGGAGTAACCCCTGAGCATTAAACAGGTGTGGCCTGAAAAACCAAAAAAAAAAAAA
>PVKC010006244.1:0-31520 GCA_004027635.1 Crocidura indochinensis | reverse complement strand
ACACATTCTTCTCCAATGTACATGGGTCATTCTCCAGGATAGACTACATGCTGACACATAAAACATACCTCCACAAAATCAAGAGGATAGAAATCTTGCAAGTTACCTTTGCCGACCACAAGGCTCTGAAATTAGATGTGAACTACAAAGCCACACAGAAGAAAAACATTAGCAACTGGAAATTAAACACCCTGCTACTGAACAACCAGTGGGTCCGAGATGAAATCAAAAAGGAAATTAAAACTTTCCTGGAAACAAATGATAATGAAGACGCAATTCCCCAGAATCTATGGGACACGGCAAAAGCGGTCCTGAGAGGAAAATTTATAGCTCTACAAGCACACATCAGGAAGGAAGAAGGGGTATACCTGAATAACCTAATGACACAACTCAAAAAATTAGAAAATGACCAACAAAAGGAACCAAAAATGGGAGACAGAGGGAAAGAACAAAGCTGAAAGCAGAACTCAATGAAATGAAAAACCGAAGAACAATCCGAAAGATCAATGAAAGCAGAAGCTGGTTCTTTGAAAAAATAAACAAGATTGATAGGCCATTGGCAAAACTCACAAAGAAAGAGAGAGAGAGAAGTCTGATAACCCGTATTAGAAATGAAAAGGTTGAGATCACAACAGATACTGTAGAGATCCAAAGGGTAATCAGAGACTACTTTGAGAAACTTTATGCTACTAAACATGAGAACCTGGAAGAAATGGAAAAATTCTTGGACACATATAACCTTCCACACTTTAATAAGGAGGAGGTAGAATTTCTAAACTCCCCCATCACCACTGAGGAAATTGAAAGTGTACTCAAACATCTGCCCAAAAAGAAAACCCCAGGCCCAGATAGATTTCCCAATGAATTTTTTCAAATCTTTCAAGAGGTGATGCTACCAATCCTAGCCAGATTGTTCCATGAAATAGAAAAAACGGGAATACTCCCAAACAGCTTTTATGAAGCCAACATCACCCAGCTACCAAAACCAGACAGAGATGTTGCCAAAAAAGAAAATTACAGACCAATATCCCTGATGAATGCCGATGCAAAGATCTTCAACAAAATTCTGGCAAATAGGATCCAATGCGTCATCAAGAAGATCATACACCACGATCAAGTAGGTTTCATTCCAGGAATGCAGGGTTGGTATAACATCCTTAAATCTATCAACATCATACACAACATCAACAAGAAGAAATATAAAAATCACATGATCATATCAATAGATGCAGAGAAAGCATTTGATAAGGTCCAACACCCATTCTTAATAAAAACTCTCAGCAAGATGGGAATGGAAGGAACCTTCCTCAATCTAGTTGAAGCCATCTACCACAAGCCAATGGCAAATATCATCCTTAACGGAGAAAAACTAAAAGCCTTCCCTCTAAATTCTGGTACAAGACAAGGATGTCCGCTCTCACCACTCCTCTTCAACATAGTACTGGAAGTTCTTGCTATAGCAATAAGACAAGAAAAGGATATCAAGGGAATCCAGATAGGAAAGGAAGAAGTCAAGCTCTCATTCTTTGCAGATGACATGATACTCTACCTAGAAAACCCTATAGACTCTACCAAAAAGCTTCTAGAAACAATAGACTCCTATAGCAAAGTGGCAGGCTACAAAAACAACACACAGAAATCAATGTCCTTTTAATACACCAATAATGATAGGGAAGAGAAGGAAATCAAGAAGGCAATCCCATTCACAATAACACCACACAAAATCAAATATCTTGGAGTCAACTTGACCAAAGACGTTAAGGACCTATAAAAAAAACTATAAATCCCTCCTCCAAGAAATAAGAGATGACACGCGGAAATGGAAACACATACCCTGCTCATGGATTGGCAGGATTAACATCATTGAAATGGCAATTTTCCCCAAAGCATTATACAGGTTTAACGCCATCCCTATAAATATACCCATGACATTCTTCAAAGAAGTGGATCAAGCACTTATGAAGTTCATCTGGAACAATAAACACCCTCGAATAGCTAAAGCACTCCTAGGGAAAAGGAAAATGGGAGGCATTGCGTTCCCCAACTTTAAACTCTACTACAAAGTAATAGTTATCAAAACAGCATGGTATTGGAATAAAGATAGACCTTCAGATCAGTGGAATAGGCTTGAATTCTCAGACATTGTTCCCCAGACATACAAGTACCTAATTTTTGACAAAGGAGCAAGAAATCCTAAGTGGAGCAGGGAAAACCTCTTTAACAAGTGGTGCTGGCAGAACTGGTTTGCCACTTGCAAAAAAGCAAACATAGACCCCCAGTTAACATCATGCACGAAGGTAAAATCCAAATGAATTAAAGACCTTGATATCCGACCTGATACTATAAGTTATATAGAACAACACATCGGTAAAACACTCCATGACATTGAGGCAAAAGGCATCTTCAAGGAGGAAACTACACTTTCCAAACAAGTGAAAGCAGAGATCAACAAATGGGAATACATTAAACTCAGAAGCTTCTGCACCTCAAAAGAAATCGTGCCCAGGATACAAGAGTCACCCACTGAGTGGGAGAAACTATTCACCCAACACCCATCAGATAAGGGGCTAATATCCAAAATACACAGGGCACTGACAGAACTTTACAAGAAAAAAACATCTAATCCCATCAAAAAATGGGGAGAAGAAATGAACAGACACTTTGATAAAAATGAAATACAAATGGCCAAAAGGCACATGAAAAAATGCTCCTCGTCACTAATCATCAGAGAGATGCAAATCAAAACAACAATGAGATACCACCTCACACCACAGAGTTTGGCCCACATCACAAAGTATGAGAATAATCAGTGCTGGCGGGGACGTGGAGAGAAAGGAACTCTTCTCCACTGCTGGTGGGAATGCTGTCTAGTCCAACCACTATGGAAAGCAATATGGAGGTTCCTTCAAAATCTGGAAATTGAGCTCCCATTCGATCCAGCTATTCCACTCCTAGGGATATACCCTCAGAACACATATATTCAATACAAAAACCCCTTCCTCACACCTATGTTTGTTGCAGCACTATTCACAATAGCCAGTCTCTGGAAACAACCAAGATGCCCTTCAGATGACGAATGGCTAAAGAAACTGTGGTACATATACACAATGGAATATTATGCAGCTGTCAGGAGAGATGAAATCATGAATTTTTCCTATACGTCGATGAACGTGGAATCTACCATGCTGAGTGAAATAAGTCAGAGGGAGAGAGAGAGATGCAGAATAGTCTCACTCATCTATGGTTTTAAAGAAAATAAAAACCATCATTGCAACAAACATCAGAGTCAATGAGAGGAGGCAGGAATTCCCAGTTTACTCCATGAAGCTCACCACAAAGAGTGGTGAGTGCAGCTACAAAAATAAATACACAGAAAACTACCATAATCATGTGAATGAACGAGAGAACTGGAAAACCTGTCTGGAGTACAGGTGTGGGTGGGGTGGGAGGGAGGGGAACTTGGGACATTGGTGGTGGGAATGTTGCACTGATGAAGGGGGTGTTCTTCACATGACCGAAACCTAATCACAAAGACATATGTAATCTAAACGTTTAAATTAAAAAAAATAAAAAAAAGCAAAGAAAAAAATAAGGCCTCCCAATTCTTACCACAGGCTGTGTTCTTCACACGGACTGTATAGAAAGAGGAGGTACAGTAAACGCACCCTATATACACCTCAACCCAGACCCTTGCCTGGTCTGTATTGGAAATTGGGGACAAAACAAACAAACAAACAAACAAACTCTGTAGTATCAATTTGTTCCAAATTTCAATTTTTAATACTTTAAATGCTTACAAACTTACTCTTAAAAATAGCTGAATATTTTACTTATAGAACTTATTTATATATTTTCCTGATAATAACAATTTGAGGAAAAACACGAAAGACGTCCACAGAGTAGCACTTGAACAGCTACAGCATATCTAGTGAAACTTTAAATATCAAAACTGAATCAAGTTCTTGATATTTGACTATCTTGCTACCTATCCTGTCCAGTACTGAGTCATTTCTTAGGGCTTTTGGAGAAAAATATATAAAGAAAAAATATGCAACATGTCAGCATGTTATTTTTATTACTTTAGCCTCTGATTCATAAAAGAATAAAATCACCAAAAAACATGCAATACAGCATGTACTATTCCTACAATTACCATAAACTTAAAAAAATCCTATAAACTTAAAAAATGTAATTCTAAAGAAATAGCAAAGTAATAACTGTTGCCCAAAGGCAATGGAAGCAGAAAGCATCAGCTGGACATAGGAGACTGGGTGGAAAAAAGGAATAGGACAGGGAAGAGAATATTACAACAATGAATAAAAGTGATGAAATTAGAAAAGGATGTGGGGCTAAAAGGTAGAAGTATTATTTACGAAATACTATTCACTACAGTACTGTGCACCACAGTGCCAAAAGTTATAAAAATTAAGTGTCTGTATTGAGGAAGGCTGATGGGTGTAAAGTAAAGGTTGTGATGATGTGGGGGAACATTGATGGCATGAAATGGACACTGGTGAAGAGATTAGTGTTGAAACATTGTATGTCTGAAACCCAGTAATGAATAAATTTGTAGTCCAGGATGACTATTCTTTATAAATTATTTTAAAAATTGAGTTGGGTCCCAGCGTCATGAGGTCAATTAGTATTTCACTCTTTTCTTTGTATTATTAAACAGAGTGTGGGAGTCAGATATTGATGACAGAGTGGTAGCAATCTCTGAGATCTATTGTGAAAAGTAAGTCCATCCTTAGGCCTGGTAATGCTTGCCAGTATCAATCAATCCTCATTACCAAGTTCCTGCCAATTTTTTTTTTGTCTCTCATGAGGCAAGATGGAGACTGTTTAACTTACACCGCATGAAAAGGCCTCTAATCAAGTTGCTGATTGCCAAAGACATACATCTGCTCCATCAAATAGAGAAGCTAAACAGAAGGATTCTTCAAATCTTCCTGCCTTCTTTCTACCAGTGTTAGTTCCTGGTTATAAGGGTAGTAGCAGCATCAATGTTGAGACAACTCCCTTAAAAATATGAGTGTGGGGGGGTGGGAGATAGCATGGAGGTAAGGCGTCTACCTTTCATGCAAAAGATCATCGGTTGGAATCCCGGTGCCCCATATGTTCCCCCGTGCCTGCCAGGAGCAATTTCTGAGCATGGAGCCAGGAGTAACCCCTGAGCACTGCCGGGTGTGACCCAAAAACCAAAAAAAAAAAAGATAAAAAAATTAAAAAAAAAGTCATAAGGGGAAAAGATGGTCATTTTGTAGTAATCAAATATAAATACAGCAGGAAGAAATCACTATCCTAAACATATATGCAACCAAGGAGGGACCAGCAAAATATATAATAAATTTGAAAGAAGATATCAATAGCAATACGATAATAGTAGGACACCTCAACACTGCCCTGTCACCCTGGCTGAAACCCTACAAGAATATACTAGCTTTGCAAAGAAAAATGTAAGAAAGTGGACTAGTATATACTTATAAGGCACTTTATCCCCAGAAAACTGGATACACATTTTCTCCAATGCACTTTGGTCATTCTCCAGGGTAGGCCACATGCTGGCCCTTAAAATATTTATCCATAAGAACAGGAGGTTAGAAATTGTACTGACTACTTTTTAGATCCCAAGGCACAAAAATTAGAAGTGAAATACAAAGGGCCACAGAAGAAAAACTTTAACACCTGGAAATTAAACAGCAAACTGCTGAACAAAAAAGTGGGTGAGAGATTAAATAAAAGAAGAAATCAAAACATTTCTGGAAACAAATGACAATGAAGACACAAACTATCCGGATTTATGGGAAAAACAAAAGCAGTGCTAAGAGAAAAATTATAGTTTTGCTAGCAAACATCAGAAATGAAGAAGGAGCCTACATAACTAACTTAATGATAGAGCTTTTAAAATTAGAAAATGATTAGCAATAGGAGCCAGAATTAGGTAGGCAGAAGGAAATAATAAAGCTTAGAATAGAAATAAATGAAATGAAAATAAAAATAATTGAAAGATCAACAAAAGCAACAGTTGGTTTTATTGAAAAAAATAGACAAGATGGATAAACCACTGTAAAACTCACACACACACACACACACACACACACAAACACACACACACACGAAGAGAAAGACTAAAAAGTAGGATTAGAATTAATGAGGGAAGTAGAAAGCCTGTCTTGAGTACCAGTGTGGGGAGGGTGGGGATGAGGGAGATTTGGGACATTGGTGGTGGGAATGTTGCATGGTGAAGGGGAGTGTTTTTTACATGACTGACATTGTACAACTACAATCATATTTTTAATTAAGGTGTTTAAATAAAGTTTTAAAAAATGTAGGATTAGAAATGAAAAGGTTCATCACACAGAATTATTTACTGTACATAGTGACAATGAATGAAGGGCATTCCCACCACCAATGTTGTCCTCCCTCCCCTCCTGTTCCCAGTATGTCTCCCATATCTCCCCCTTACCCCCCACCCCAAAATACTAGTGTAACTGATCTCCACTTTACAGCTTGTTGTAGGTTGGGTATCTATTCTGTTGTCATTGACTTTGGGTGTTCCAGTCTGGTCATTTTTTATTTACACTACATGTTCATATGACTGGTCCTGCTATCATTCTTGCCCCCCCTCAACTTATAAGGCTGAATGATTCAAGATATGCTATTCTGTTGGAGATAAAGAGGTCAAGGAAAAGTTTCTGCGTAATAAACTTCAGTCACAATAAAAATTAAAAAGACACAAAAAATTTTTCCTCAACAAAATAAAAATAAACTAAATCACAGTTAAGAGAAAATATGAAATAATGAAGATAAAAATTAATAAATTTATGGACTATAAAAACATTAGGAAGAATGTCAATGAACTAATTGTTGGTTATTTAAAAGATGAACAAATGCTTTATTACGTAAACTAAGAAAAATAAGGCAAATATAATTTAAAAGAATGTGAAAATATTACAATTGATACCATAGTGAAAAAAAAGCATGATGGACTGGGGCAGAACTTATCCTGGGACTAATAAGAACCTAGCCTAGACTTCGGCCTAGGATTTGTACAAAAATCAAGGTCTCTAATTCCAGAGGTTTGACTTTGACAATTGCACCTTTTACTGAGCAGAAGTTCTGGAACCATAAAAAAAGACTCTTTTATTTCTTTTATAAACCTTAAAGACATTTTATAGGCATTTAATACCTCAAAATAAAATAGAAGAATTCTGTTCTTAAATTCCCTGATATCAGAATTTTTAAATCAATTAGCATTTTCTGGCTTTCTATCATTTAGTTATTATATTTGTCTGAATAAAATTTAATTACTGTAAGGGAAAATAAAAAAAACTAACCACACCACCCACCTTCCCTTTTATTTCTTTTATAATTTATTTTTCTCTTTTTCAGTTTAATCTTTTTTCTCTCATTTTCATGGCTGTTATTTGGTTGTTTTGTTTTTGTTGCTGTTGTGCTTTTCTTGTATTTGCTGGTTTGGTTTGTTGTTGTTATTGTTATATTTGTTAATGTTTTTCTTTTTCCCCTCTCTTCTCTCTTCTTTTAAATTGATACTTACAACCGCAAGACAGACTCCTACCCATTTTTTTTCTTTTTTTTTTTCCCAACAGAACCATATAACTTGAATCATCTTGTTCTGCCTCATAAATTGAGGGGGGAAATAGATAGTACCAGGACCAAACAATCAAATGAACATTGAGTGGAAATATTAAATGATCAGACTTAAACACCAAACCCAAAGTCAATGACAACAAAATTGATACCCAATCTACAACAAGCTATACACAGAAGGGACCTGTTGCCGTAGCAGTTCAGGAGGCAAAAGATGGAGATATGGGATGCATGTAGGGAACAGGGGTGGAGTGAGGACAACACTGATGGTGGCTATGGCACTGATTCATTGTCACTATGTACCTTAAACATTACTATGAAAGATTTGTCATTCACTTTGGTTACAATAAATTATTATTAAAAACAAAGAAATGAAAAGGTTAAGGCCAGAGAGATAGCATGGAAGTAAGGCATTTGCCTTGCGCCCAGAAGGATGGTGATTCAAATGCCAGCATCCCATATGGTCCCTTGTTCCTGCCAGGGGAGATTTCTGAGCATAGAGCCAGGAGTGAACCCTGAGCACTGATGGGTGTGACCAAAAGCAAAAAAGGAAAAAAAAGAAAAGGTTGAGATTACTAGAGATACTGCAGAGATTAAAAACACAATCAGAGACTATTTTGAGAACCTGAAAGAAATAGATAAATTCTTGACCTCCTAGAATCTTCAAATGCTTAAAACAAGATGATCAAACATATTTAAATAGACCCATCATTACTGAAGAAATTAAAAGAGTAATAAAAAATCTTCCCCCAAACAAAAGCCCAGGCCCAGATGGATTTACTAACAAGTTCTTTCAAACCTTTCAAGAGGAATTACTACCAACCCTTTCAGGTTCTTTCATGAAATTGAAAAAGTAAGAAACACTCCCAAATAGTTATTATGAAGCTACCATCACCCTGATACCAAAACTAGACAGAGGTGTTTCAAGAAAATTATAATACAGACCAACATCCCTGATGAATACAGACACATAGTTCCTCAACAAATTCTGGAAAATAGGATCCAACTCGTCAAGAAAGTCATACACCATGACCAAGTAGGATTTACTCCAGGAATGCAAGATGGTTTAATATAAGTAAATCAATTAACATAATACACCATGCCAACAGAAAGAAAAACAAAAACCATATGATCATGTCAATAGATGCAGAGAAAGCATTTGATAAGATCCAACACCCATTCTTTTTTTTTTGGGGGGGGGCACATCTGGTGACGCTCAGGGGTTACTCCTGGCTATTTGCTCAGAAGTCGTTCCTGGCAGGCACGGGGGACCATATGGGGAACCGGGAGATCGAACCAAGGTCTGTCCTAGGTTAGTGCAGGCAAGGAAGGCACATTACCTGCAGCGCCACCGCCCGGCCCCATAAACCAACACCCATTCTTAATAAAAACATCAAGAAGGGAATAGAAGAAACTTTTCTCAATATAGTCAAGGCCATCTACCACAAATAATTTTTCTTAGTGGTGATTTAAAAGCTTTTCCTCTAAAATTTCTTATAAGGCAATGCTGCCCTCTCCCATAAATCTTATTCAAAATAGTGCTGGAAGTTTTTCCATATCATTTAGGCAAGAAAAAATCCTGATAGAAAAGGAAGAATTCAAATTCTCACTGTTTGCAGATGACATAGTGATATATATATAGAAAACCCTAACAACGCTACCAAAAATCTTATAGAAACAATACATTTATATAGCAAAGTGAAAGGTTACAAAACTAATGCAGAAAAATCAGTAGCTTTCTTATACACCAATAATAATAGAGACTAAAGGGATATTTGAAAACTCCATTCACACAAGCAGTAGGGAGTCTGCCTTCTGATGGTAGCCTAGGTTTGATTCCCTAGAGTCCCATATGGTTCCCCAAGACTGGAGCGATTTCTGAGCACATAGCCAGGAGTAACTCCTGAGCGCCACTGGGTGTGGCTGAAAAACAAACAAAAACCCCAACAAAATAACACCATTTACTTTAGTTTCACTCAAACTCAAAATTTTGTATTCAACTTAACTAAAAACATGAAGAACCTATACAAAGAAAACTACAAAACCCTGCTTCAAAAAATAAAAGAGGATACAAGGAAATAGAGACACATACCCTGCTCAGGGATTGGCAGGATTAACATAATTAAAATGGTAATACTTGGTTCCTGCATGCAGTCTTGCCTGTTTCAGAGGTGGGTTGGGCTGTACACAGACTGATTCCAGCTGGTTTCTGCTGGGAGTCAGAAGTGCACAGTGGACATCTTGGGCCATGCTGTTCCTAGATGCCTGAGATTGGATTGCATCAGCATTCCTGCTAGCTGTCTTGCCTGCTTCAGAGGTGGGTCAGGCCACACACAGCCTGATTCCTGCCAGTGTCAGAGGCCCTCGGGGGTCATCTTGGGCCTTGCTGTTCCCAGCAGCCTGAGATTGGATTTCTTCAGAATCCTTACTAGTGGATTTGCTAATGAATACCACCACAACACGTAGAAAAACCTAAAATACAAGTGTAACAATGGAGAAATAACACAGGCCAACACCAGGTATTGAAAATGAAGACCCAGAAACAATCAGCCACGTAGTTAATCTCTTAAATATGGAGTTTAGAGTAGAAATATGGAGGATGTTCACAGAACTCAAAGAAAGTATAGACGAAAACGCTAATAAGAATCAAGATAATATGAAAATAGAAATCAGAAAACTCAAAAACAAAATATCAAGTCGAATAACAGGCCTGAAAAACTCAGTAGATGAATTGAATGACAAAATGATTAAGCTCTCTAGCAGGGTAACAGCAGCTGAGGATAGAATTTGTGTGCTGGGGCCCGGGAGATAGCATGGAGATAAGGCGTTTGCCTTTCATGCAAAAGGTCATCGGTTCGAATCCCGGTGCCCCATATGGTCCCCCGTGCCTGCCAGGAGCAATTTCTGAGCATGGAGCCAGGAGTAACCCCTGAGCACTGCCGGGTGTGACCCAAAAACCAAAAACAAAACAAAACAAAAAGAATTTGTGTGCTGGAAGATGAGATGCATAACAACTCCATATTCTTCCAGCAGAAGAGATTGGAAAAAAGTCTTAAAGCAAATGATCAGACAAAGGAAAAATTACTCAAAGAATGTGAACAGATGAAAATAAACTCAACAGAAACAACTTAAGAATCATTGGAGTCACAGAGACCCAGGAAGAAAATCTCCAGGAAGAATCAACAGTTAAGAACATCATTAAAGAGAAACTATCAGAGCTAAAGAATACATGTGACCAAATTCTGCCTGCCTGAAGAGTACCAACTAAATGAGACCCCAGGAAAAACAAACATGAATCCTACAGATAGAGACAGAATGCAGCAAGATCAAAAAAGGATATTACATTCAAGGGAGCATCCTTGAGATTTACAGCAGAGCTGTCAGAAGAAACACTCAAGACCAGAAGTCAGTGGTGGGACATAGTCACAAAACTCAATAAAATAAATGATTTGCCTAGAATATTGCACCCAGCAAAACTTACCTTCAGGTTTGAAGGAAGTATAATATACATGGTTTCACAGGCAAATAACAGCTCAGAAACTTTACAGACTCAAAACCAGCCTTAAAAGAAAAATTGAAAGATCTACTTTAAGACAATCATATTAAATAGCTTTTATAAAGCCAACATCAACTTGATACCTAAACCAGACAAAGATGCTACTAAAAAAGAAAATTACACCAATATCCCTGATGAACACTGATGCAAATATCCTCAATACCTCATTAAGAAGATCATCCACACACACACAAAAAGAACAACAACAACAAAAAGATCATCCACTACAATCAAGTAGGTTTCATGACAGGAATGCAAGGATGGTTTGACATCTGTAAATCTATCAACATAATACACAACATCAACAACAAGAAAAAAAATCACATGATCATATCTGTAGACACAGAAAAAGCATTTGATAAGGTCCATCACCATCTCAGCAAGATAGCATAATAGTAACAGGGAAGAAATGGACATTAAGGAAACAACCCCATTCACATTAGTGCCACAGAAACTCAAATATCTTGGAGTCAATTTGACTAAAGATGTAAAGGACCTATACAAAGAAAACTATAAAACCCTGCTCATGGATTGGCAGGATTAACATCATTAAAATGGCAAAGATTGTACAGATTTAATTGCAATCCCTCTAAAGATACCCTGGACATTCTTCAAAGAAGTGGATAAGTGTTGAAATTCATTTGGAACAATAAACAACCTCGAATAACTAAAGCAATCATTGGGAAAAGGATATGGCAGGCATTACTTTACCCAACTTTAAGCTTTATTATAAAACAATTGTTGTCAAAACAGCATGGCATTGGAATAAAGACAGACCCTCAGATCAGTGAAATAAGCCTGAATACTCAGAGAATGTTCCCCAGACATATAATCACCTAATTTTTGATAAAGGATCAAGAAATCCTAAATGGAGCAAAGAAAGCTTCTTCAAGGTGTGTTGGTACAACTGGCTAGCCACTTGTATAAAAGGGAATTTAGAACCCAGCTAACATCATGTACAAATGTAAAATCCAAATGGATTAAAGACCTTGATATCAGACTTGATACCATAAGGTATATAGAACAACATGTAGGTAAAACACTCCATGATATTGAGCCTAAAGGCATCTTCAAGGAAGAAACAGCACTCTCCAAACAAGTGAAAGCATAGATTAACAGATGGGAATATACTAAGCTGAGAAGTTTCTGCACCTCAAAGGACATAGTTCCCAGGATACAAGCGCCACCCACTGAGTGGGAGAAACTATCCACCCAAAACCCTTCAGATAAAGTGCAAATTTTCAAAATATACAAAGCACTGACAGAAATTTACAAGAAAAATAAACCATCTAATTACATCAAGAAATGGGGAGAAGAAATGGACAAACAATTTGATAAAGAAGAAATACAAATGGCCAAAGACACATGCAAAAACACTCCTCGTCACTAATCATCAGGGAGATGCAAATCAAAACAACTATGGGGTACCACCTCACACCACAGAGATTGGCACACATGACATAGAATGAGAACAAGCAGTGTTGGCAGGGATGTAGAGAGAAAGGAAGTATTATTCACTAATGGTGGGAATGCTGTCTAGTTCACTTTATGGAAAGCGATTTGGAGATTCCTCCAAAAACTGGAAATTGAGCTCCCATATGATCCAGCTATACTATTACTATGGATATACCCTAGAAACACATAACTACAATACAAAAATCCCTTCCTTACACCTATATCCATTGCAGCACTATTAATTATAGCAAGACTCTGAAGACAAGCAAGAGGCCCCTCAACAGATGAATGGCTAAAGAAACTATGGTACATATACACAATAGAAAATTATGCAACCATCAGAAGAGATGAGGTCATGAAATTTTCCTACACATGGATGTACATGAAATCTATTATGCTGTGTGAAATAAGTCAGAAAAAGAGAGATAGAATAGTCTCACTCATCTATGGGTTTTAAAGAAAGTAAATACATTTTGTAATAATTCCAGAGACAAAAGAATTAAGAGCTAGAAGGACCAGATCACAATATAAAGATCACCACGAAGAGTGATTAATGCTATTAGGGAAATAAGTACACTAAAATTTAACATGACAATGTTAATGAATGAAATAAGTAGAATGCCTGTCTCAAAAATGAAAGACATTTTAGCAATAATTTTTAAAGACATAACAGAGGAGGGCTGGAAGTTACAGCTAACTTCATGAAGCTCACCACAGAGTTATGCACTTAGTTAAAGAAATAACTACATTGAGAACTATCCTAACAATGAGAGTGTATGAGGGAAATAGAAAGCCTGTGTAGAGTATAGGCAGGGGTGGGGTGGGGAGGAGGGAGAATTGGGACACTGGTGATGGGAATGCTGCACTGGTGATGGTGGGTGTTCTTTATATGACAGAAACCCAACCACAAACATGTTTGTAATCAAGGTGTTTAAATGAAATGTTATTTAAAAAATGGCACTACTCCCCAAAACATTGTACAGATTTAATGCAATTCCTCTTAGGATACATATGGCATTCTTCAAAGAATTAGATCAAACACCTTGGGAATTCATTTGGAATAATAAACAACCACAAAGTGCTAGAGCAATGCTTTGGATAAGGAGTATGGGAGGCATCATTTTTCCCAACTTTAAATTGTATTTCAAAGCTATAGTCATTAAAACAGCATGATGTTGGAATAAAGACAGACCCTCCGATTAGTGGAATACACTTGAGTATTCAGAGAGTGATCCAGAGACATACAATCAATTAATTTTTGGTAAAATGGGCAATAAATTCAAATTGAGTAAAAAAGACTCTTAAGTAAGTGGTATTGGGGCAACTGGTCAGCATTTTCCAAAAAGCGAACTCAGGTCTCCATCTAACACCATACACAAAGGTCAAATCCAAACCAATTAAGGACCTGGATATAAGACCTGAAACCTTATGGTATATTGAAAACAAGTAGGTAAAACACCCCATGACATTGAGACTAAAGACATGTTCAAGGAGGAAACAGCACTCTCCACAAATATAGAAGCCAAGCCAAACAGATGGGACTATTATATATTAAGATGTGAAGCTTCTGTATCTCAAAGGAAATAGTGCCTAGGATACAAAATCCACCCACAGAATGGGAGAAACTATTTGCCCAATGCCTATCAGGCAAGAGGCTAATATCTCATATGTACAAGTTACTAACAGTACCTAACAAGAAATAAACACCCAAAGCCATCAAAAATATTATTTTAAAAAAAGACAAAAATGGGGAGTAAAATAAACAGACAATTTCTCAAAGAAGAAATACAAATGGTCAAAAGGCACATGAAAAATGCTCCACATTAGTAATCATCAGGGAGATGCAAATCAAACAATGATGAGGTACCATCTCATGCCACAGAGACTGGCAAAAATCACAAAGAACAGAAACAGTAAGTGCTGGCAGGGATGTAAGGAGAAAGGAACTCTCATTCACTGCTGGTGGGAATGTCATCTAGTCTGGCCCTTATGGAAAACAATATGGAAGGCATCTATGCTCACCACTATACCACCAACGCTATGGAAAACAATATGGAGATTCCTCAAAAACCTGGAAATTGAGCTCCCATATGATTCAGCTCTACCACTCCTAAGGATATATCCTAGGAACACAATGCGATACAAAAATGCCTTCCACACACCTATACTCATTGCAGTACTCTTTACAATAGTCAGACTCTAGAAACAAACAAGATGCCCTTCAACAGATTAATGACTAAAGCAACTGTGGTCCATATACACAACAGAGTATCATGCAGCCATCAGGAGTGATGAAGTCATAAAATTTTCCTATACATAGATAGACATGGAAACTATTATGTTGAGTGAAATAAGCCAGAGGAAGAGAGACACTTAATAGTCTCACATTTATGGATTTTAAGAAAAATAAAATTCAATATCGTAAGGTAATTAATTATGCCCAGAAATGAAGGCCTGAAGGACCGGCCCACTATATAAAACCCACCTCAAAAAGGGGTGAGTGCAATTAGAGAAATAATACACTTAGAACTACCATGACATGTTAATGAGTGAGAGAAGTAGAATGCCTGTCTTGAATACAGGCAGTGGGTGTGGGAGGACGGAGATGGGCGGCATTGTTGGTGAGAATATTAAGTGGTGAAAGGGAGTGTTCTTTTTGTTACTGAAGCCCAATACATTCATGTTTGTTAACACGGTGTTTATATAGATATTATTTTTAAAAAGTAACAATGTAATGTCTGACACAAGTGAAAATTGCTTATATCCAAAAGCCTAGAAACAACCAGTATAGGTGGGGAAGTATTAGTGTTGCTAATTCTTTAAACATGTAACTTAAACAATAATGCTTAAAAATTTGATTCTATAAAAATATTCTAGAGATATAAAAATCTATATCTTTTGTCTGTTTAAAAAGACTATTTTATTCAATGTTGTATATTATATGAAAAAGTGTATCTTATCACCAATTTTTATATAAATGCACAATGTTATATTGGATCACTTCAGTGTTTGACTAACTTATATGAAATGAAAAAAATGAAAGACTTATTAAAATTAAAGTCTTTTTTTATTATATGCGGAAAAATATCCAGAGTTGAAATTATTTACCAAAAGTGAAACATAACTTGGGGTTGTAGTGATTACACAGCCTGTAGGGTACTTCCCTTGTATGCATCCAACCTGTGTTCAATCCCCAACACTTATATGATCCCTTAAGCCTATCAGGAATGATTTCTGAGAGCAGAGCCAGGAGTAATCCCTGCTCACCACCTGGTGTGTCCCAAAGTCCAAAATAAAATGTGATAAATAATCTTTGATAAGTCATAATTATAATATATTTGTATATAATTTTTCAACTATATCTTAGGAACCTATTAATAACATGTTTGTAGTGATAGCTTGGATGGAAGATTGATAATAATATGATATACATTTTCATGGAATCATCCAAAATTATACTTACCAACGCTATTTATTATTTTCCATGTTGAAAAAGTTAATTGAACATATGTGCAGAACTTTGTAATTATTATCATCATCCTCATGACTTCTAGAAGACAAATAAGATTTCTTCAAAATTTGTCTCTGAAGTGCAGGATGCTGATCTCTGCTTTCTTTGAGCTGGATAGTATTTACTACATGTGTTTCAAATTTACATGGTATTTGAAAGTGATCCTTCATCTAATAAGCTTTTGAGAGTTCATTTCACAGGCTTACACAAAGCTAGGTATATATTATAGACCTGGGAAGTACAGGGAGAGAGCAGGTGTTTTCGTAAAGTCTGAAACAGTCAACCAACAAGAGGGTGGTTTTCTGAGGCTGAAATGGCTTTGCTGTTGCTCCACTTTACTTGGCACTTTCATTGGTATTCCACTATAAATGTTTCTATTCACCATAACTGTAACTATATCTATATAGAGAATTGCTCTACATCCCATCATGAGATTAAGACATTTAAAATTTGGTCATGTGATAATCAACATATATAATAATTCTATATATCAGCGTAAGATAGCTTCTTAGGAACATATTGAGCTCTTTGCATTTATATACTCTGTATAAACTAACATTAAAATAAAATGATCATATCATGAACAATAAGTTCATTTTTATCAATGCAGTCCCAGACAAGACACTCACAGTGTACTTGCTACAAATGCATATGGTCTAGATGAAAAAACCTTCCATGCCTTGGGTAAGAAATCTAAATGGAGTATTTATTATTTAACACTCCTATTGATGTGTAAGTGAGGAAACTAGGAAATAATGCTCAAGTAGCTTGAGAATTCCATTTTTATAAAAGAGATATTTTTACATTCCTAAAACTCTTCCATTTCACATTCTCACTCTCATGCCATTTTTTACTCCAACACCTCACTTCACATGAGCTGTGTATAGTGCACAAAGACAAGACACTTGAGTTGTAAAGTTATGGTCTGGCCTTCCAAACACAAAGCAGACTATCTTTAATATAAGCTAATAAGGAAGAGAGGCTGCTTCAGAAAATAGAATTTAAAAATTTTCCACATAGAAATAAATCTCCAAACATTTTGAAGGAGCTGAGTCCTAAACAAATGAAAAAAAGTACAATTCTAAAACTTCATCAAAATTTAGATAGTTGGAAAGAAGAGGGTCTAACCCTAACACTTAGCAAAACAATGTAGCCCATCAACAGATGAAAGGCTAAAGAAACTGTGGTGCATGTACACAATGGAATATTATGCAGCCATCAGGAGAGATGAAGTCATGAAATTTTCCTATACATGAATGTACACGGAATCCATTATGCTAAGTGAAATAAGTCAGAGGGAGAGAGATAGATGCAGAATAGTCTCCATCATCTATAGATTTTAAGAAAAATAAAAGATAGTTTAGCAATAATTTTAGAGACAAAAAGAGGAGGGCTGGAAGGTCCAGCTCATTACATGAAACTCACCAAAAAGAGTGGTGAGTGAGTGCAATCAGAGAAATAACTACTCTGACAACTATCATAACAATGTGAATGAATGAGAGAAGTAGAAAGCCTGTCTAATGTATAGCCAGAGGGTTGGGGTGGTGAGGAGGGAGATTTGGGACATTGGTGATGGGACTATTGCACCAGTGAAGGGGGTGTTCTTTACGTGACTGAAATCTAACTACAATCATATTTTAATAAAGGTGTTTAAATAAAGATATTAATAAAAAATCACCCCCCAAAATAAAACAATGAAAAATTTGTGTTACTTATTTTATGTTGGTTTATTTGCTTTTGTTTTTGTTTTTTTGTTTTTTGGGTCACACCCGGCAGTGCTCAGGAGTTACTCCTGGCTCCATGCTCAGAAATTGCTTCTGGCAGGCACGGGGGACCATATGGGGCACCGGGATTCGAACCGATGACCTTTTGCATGAAAGGCAAACGCCTTACCTCCATGCTATCTCCCGGGCCCCGGTTTATTTGTTTGGGTGGGGTATGAGGTGGTGCACAAGGCTCATTTCTGGCTCTGTGCTTAGGGATCACTTTCGGTGGTTCTGGATGACTATATGCCATATAGTGCTATGAACTAAATGAGGCTTGGCTTATTCAATACAAATGCCATAACTCCTGTGCTATCTCTCCAGTCCCACCGGTAACAATTCAATCAATACTATGGAGGATTCTACTAATTTCTTGAAAAAGCAAAATGATTTTTATTCTGTGGTAACACACTTATTCAACTTATTTTTATTTAAATTATTTTTGTTGAAATGTAGAATTTACAAATTTTAAAAACACCATTTAGTTCCTTTAAGTAGTGTTTCCTAAAAGCTATGTTTCAGAGTCACATCAGGATTTAATTCAGCCACATTTGTTTCAGAAATATCTATAAATGTATCTAAAGCCTTTTTTCATGCTGTGAAGTTTGAGGAGTAGATAGTATACTTCTATTTTCATTAGTTAGTTCTCAGAGACCTTTTAACCCTTATTGTATGTCTAGTGGGGGCTATGCTTATCAGGCTAAGTGAGTTTTAAATAATTCTCTTTCCAAATACACCTCACACCAAACATAATGCCATGCATCTGCTATCACAATTACACATACCTAAAAAAATGAGTTTCTTAAGGCATTAGTTTCTTTTAAAGTTTTTAAAGTATATATTTGAGAAATTGTCAATCATTTAAATTTCACTGAACAATATAGATCTATTTTTCATTTGTGATCCTATCAATATATAGTACCATTATACTTTTCTGCCCTTCACTGCTAAGAATTTAGAGAAATTCCAGTCTTATTTTAAATGGTTGCCATCATAACATAATTGGAGAAAGCAAAAATTTCAAGCCATCAAATTCTTTGTAAGGAAGGTGTCTATCCTTTCTATTACTTTTCTATAGTTATAAATATCAACTAGTGTAAAATAAGTTCCATTTGGAAATTGGTAGAGGAGTCAAATTGTCTTCTTACCAGAGAGAGGAATAAGCATCTCTCTTAGATCAAGCTCTGAGCTGTATCAATAAAGGCAGAAAACAAAGGTGAGTAAATTCAAAGTTGAAAGTAGGACTGGAATTGGGGATGATGGAAAGGAAAGGAGAGCAAAAAATAAGAAAGAATTTCTAACAGAGGTATGAGGTTTATGCACACTTTCCGAAGCACACGTAAGAATGTTCACAGTCTCCAGTCATCAAGGCTTTGCTGGCAATTCCACTTTGAGTCACAGATCACAAATGTTTGTTAGCTTCTCCTTGAGAAACTCAGTATCCTTCAGGGTCTCACCCCAGCAAAGGGCACATCCATCACCTCCAGGAGGTATGTTTGTGAGAGCAGCAGTGGTTAAAACATTTCACAGAAGGACAGAGGGCTCCATTTGGTTCCTCTGCCAGCCGGGTATGCTTTGTGGCAATAAACCTAAGGAATGTCTAAAACTGGAGTTGTCAAAGAGAAAAGGCTGTTTTTACTGGAATGTCTGGGCTTTTATTCACTTTCCCCAAGATTCCCATTTCAGAAGTCTTAACTTTTATGAGATTGTTTAAAAAACAATAAAGTGGAGAGTTTTGCAACATGGTTCTAAGTCATAGAACCCCTCCGAGAAGTCTAGAGTTGGCACACCCAGAAAATCTAAACCAAACACCTTGAACTTAATCTGAACCCCTTCCCCCATCATGATTGCAATATTTTCCACTCATAACCTCACTGCATTATAACTTTGTTCTCTGGCAACTGTGTCATTGGTGATTAGTAAAACACTGTGCAATAATGACATCATGTCTATAAAATAATCACCAAAAATGCTAAATATTAAAGACTAAGTCACTGAATAGAAGTTGAGCAATACTTGCGATGGCCAGATTGATTTTAAATTTGGTTTCCACTGCCTCTCCCTTGCCTAGTTTTTGCCCTTCCCCCATTTCTCTACTTCCCTGGGTCCTTCTTTTTCCAAGGACTTTGGAATAAGAAGACCTGCTAAATTTCAAAATCACTCAATTTGCTCTCTGATCTTTGTTGGAAACTTTTCTTCATTTCTAATTTAAGTACAGATCTTTTGTTGATTCAGTTTGTTTTTAACTTCCAGACACTTCACATCTCATAAGTCATAGTAAAGGTACGAGGATTTTTTTTTTAAAAAAGCACATCGCCCAGTTGAATACAAATCAAAAGCTGCCTTGCTTACTTGGATAGTAAGACTAGAAACATAGATCACAAAATATTTGGAATGTGAGAATTGGATTTCAGTCCAACACCTTCACTGACTGCTTTGAAGGTTTTAAAGCAAACACTTTTTTTTTTTAAATTTAAGCTAGGTTGGGTCGGAACGATAACGCAGTGGTAGGGCATTTGCCTTGCATGCGGCTGACCAGGATGGACCTCACTTCAATTGACGTCATTCCATATGAGTAGCCAGGAATGACCTCTGAGCATTACCGGTGTGGCCCAAAAACAAAAATAAAAAATAATTTAAGCTAGAATGAATTATAAGGAAATAGTTGCCATGTCATGAAACATCCAGTGTCTATATCATTTGCTAACTCACTCACTTCCCCAAGCTCTTTATTGTTAGTAGAGCTGGTATTCAAACTACTCAAGTTTGCGATTTTGAAAGACATCTATCTATCTATCTATCTATCTATCTATCTATCTATCTATCTATCTATCTATCTATCTGTCTGTCTGTCTGTCTGTCTGTCTGTCTGTCTGTCTATCTATCATCTATCTATCTATCTATCTATCAATCTATCTATCTATCTATCTGTCATCTATCTATCTATCTATCTATCTATCTATCTATCTATCTATCTATCTATAACTGCTAAGTATGTATTGGGGTATTTTCCCTTTGTAATGCTCGTTATGCTATAATTTTCACCATTATCTGGCAATAAATTTTAGTTTATTTTTTAATTAGCTATCTATCATTTATCTTCTAGTCCTGCAATTTTAGTGTGATAGCAAGCTCAGCTATATTAGTGTACTTTAAGTTCTATCCAAACATCAGAACAATAAGGCAATCTTAATTTCACAGTAACTCATTTATTATCTATTTGATTATAAATTCCACATATAGGAGCTCATTGACAAACTATTTCTTATTCAGAATAGATACTGAACAAATATTTATTAGGATACATGAATGCATGCTATTTTTATAATACTTTGCTTAAAAATTAAGTCTAAATCTAAACATTATCATTATCCTTGCTGTCTTTAACCTCATCTGATGGATTAAAATATTTTGATGATCATTAATTCAAATAATGGACTACTGGTATTTATCAATGTGGCATACTCAAATTATTGGATAATCTCATTGTTAATCAATTGAAAATGATAATTTCCTTACTTTTGTGTTAGTGTCAGTTGAATCCTGATACAGATAATGATTTTAATAAGGCTAATAGTTTTGTGACTCCAAATGAAGTACTTAGAAAAGACCCATATTGGGCAGCCCAAGTAACAGCCTTATCTATTCTGCACTTTCAGCAATGGAAACTTTCTATAAATGCTAGTAGATGACCCTTTCTCTTTCTTTGCTTTCAGTTAATCAAATATCATGTGACCTTCATGAGCTGAGAGCTTGTTTGTTGAACAGAGTGTAAGGAAGGATAAAAAGCACACATTTTGGGGAATACATTGCCTTTGGAGGCATATTAAAATTCTCTTGAATGATCTTGTCTTTTTTATTGTAGATATCAAATCTGTTTTCTATATAAAAAGGCATTTACTTTTATCGTGGCGATATTGTTTTACATTCCAAACTTATGTCTTAAATATTTTATTTGTCTCAAAATCCCTTTCCCTTTTAGCATGACCTGCTTATTTTAAGCAACTTTCATTCAATGTTCGAAAAGATCTCTTAGAGACTACTCTTTTATCTGGGAGAAAAGCAAACATACAAAAGGATGTTTCTTTTTATCATTTGCAATGGTTAGTTATATCTACTTTCTCTGATTTAGATATTACCTGAAGTTAAAAAATATTCAGATAATCTTTTGAGTATATATTTCCTATGGCACTTTTAATGATGACATTTGCATAGGACATAAAATGTAAAAGTATGAAATCAGTATTTGAAAATTTGAACAGTATCATATTGATTTTTTACTTTAAGTTGTAGGTGTTTTTAATATAAGGATACTAAAAGGATTACCAAAGTCAAGTTATCCACATTTATTGTTTATTGACCCCTAGCAAAATTACAGAGTCAACAACAATTCTATTTGCTTACAGAGTCCTAAAATTCCTATTTGCTGTTACCCGGAATTCTTTCAGTAATTCCATTTCACAGAAAATAGCTTTCAATACAATGAATAACAGAGATTGACAATTTTTTCTATAATGTTAAATAAAGATCAATATAAAATTTATCATCTTTGGGGATTAATTTTTCTTTACTTGTATTTGAGAAAATACCTTCCCAAATGTCTTTAATCATAATGAACCTCATCTGCTATTTGCTATGAATCTCTTCCTTATGTTCATTGTTGCTTTGTGTAAGAGGAAATCCTGAATGGATAGAAAGAAAATTAGTGGAACTGAAGACTTTATAATTTGGATGCCTCTCACACCAACCTAATAACTATATAGAAATATGGTGCTACTTTTATGTTTCTGAATTGATTGCTTTACTTTCTAGCGGTCAGTCTACTGCTTGAAATCGAAACATTGGCTTTTTGGTTTTAGAAATTTTCTCTAGATTTTGGAATATATTTGGTCATTGTCTTTTTGATTCGGTTGCTATAAATATAAATAAATATGTATGCGGGGCTGGAGATATAGCATGAAGGTAGGGCATATTTGCCTTGAATGCAGAAGGACGGTGGTTGGAATCCCGGCATCCCATGTAGTCCCCCGACCCTGCCAGGAGTGATTTCTGAGTGTAGATCCAGGAGTAACCCCTGAGAGCTGCCTGGTGTGATCCCAAAACAACAAACAAAAAACAAACAAAAAATAAATACTTATGCATAATTTCAGCTGCATTTTTGAATGTTAATAATTTTTAAAATATATTTATGGATCATATTTATGTTAGTGACACATCGGGCTACATTAAATAGGCCAGATTTTTAAAAATGATGACAGAAATCATACCCTCCTTTTGCTTTTATGTGGGGAGGACCATATACAAATATTTATGGCTTATACCTGACTGTGCTGAATGATAACTGATTTGCAGGATTTGGGGATCATATTTTCATATGCTAAGATTGAAGGCATGTAAAACTCATGTAAAGTAAGTTCCCTATCTTCTCTTCTATTGCTCCAGTCCCAATATACCCCATCTTGTCTCCTGTTAGACTCTAGTAGAGGTTATATGTAAGATTAACTATGTTACAGACATCTAATTTTTTATTAGAGTAGTTCTTTTAGCATACATGAAAAATTTTGTTTATTAAATGATGAATTAACTATTAAATATTAAGATTTAATATTAGCTATATCATTTCCTATGCTACTTGGAAAGACTTTAAATATGGAAAGTAATGTAAAAGCAACCTCTTCTTCTAGCTGGAATTTGTTGGAATAAAGGGACCATATGCAAAATTTCATCCGGAAACACCTGAAAATCCCAAGTGGATATTAAGTGTTCACTGAAGATTAAAAGAAAAGTGCACCATTTGGAATACTGGAAATGGAATCTTAGATATGCATAATAATCTCACATGAGAAATGATACATAGTTTGACTTACATGAGAGATTACTGTTGAATTTGATTGTAAGGATACTAAATGTTAGGGCTATAGGTACAATGGAAGGATGTTTTAGAAGATCACATATTTAGTATAAAAAAGGGATTGGTGAGGTAGCGCTAGAGGTAAGGTCCCTGGTGCCCAATATGGTCCCCCCAAGCGAGGGACAATTTCTGAGTGATTAGCCAGGAGTAACCCCTGAACATCAAATGGGAGTGCCCCCCCCCAAAAAATATTTTTGAAAAAAAATAACTAAATTTATTTCCATTTATTTCTTCTCAATTTCTAAATTTGATTCATCGGTGGTTTAGTCCACTGAATAAAATCTCTTTATGTAATATATCTTTGATGTCCTTACTTTACCAATCACATAGCCTTTACCATAATAACTGTACAGATAATATTTTCTGAGGGTATTAGATTTTCTATACAATCTGACATACAAAATCTCATACCTCTTTATTTTTATGTACCTGTGTCAAAGAAAAATTTTATGTCATTTGATAATCCTCCAGCATATTTTTTCATAATAGAAACTGTCAAAGTCAAATATGTGTCGCTTAGGTGTTTTAATCCTTGTTTTTTCTTTTCCATCCTGGTAGAATTTCTTCAAGAATTTAAAAACTGACTAAATGATCATAGATTTCTGCTTTTCTGCCAAATTCTGTGTAATAGTAATAGCAGAAGTAAAGACCATTAGTCCTAAAGTCATGAAGCAGCAGGTTCAGGCAGAGAAAAAAGCAGGATGTGTGAATTGGCCAACTAACATGGTTCTCACAACACTGCCTCTATTGTTGGCAATGATAAATACTGAGAAAAAGCTTTGGCAAGTATACTGTGCATTTGTTTTTGAACTTTGATAATATGTTGGCTGTGGTGTGATTTTTATTACACTGTAAAATGTAAAATGCAACTTGTTGATAAAAGACATTGCCCATGCCAATGACAGATACTTATTTCAATGTCATCCACATCTCCTGTCATTCTGTATTGTTCACTTTTCCATGAAAAACTTACCACATAAAGAATACATGTTTGGGCTTACTTGAGCTAGTTATATAGCCTTGATTTTCTGAGGGATGTCTTGGGAAACTAAAGGACCATTGTCATATCTTTAGGACAACTGATTGCACTCTGATTCTTCATTTAGGTCTTGTCATGTGGAATAGGCAAAGTTCTGCATTTTGGGACTGATATATCTGACAAATAAAACATTATAACAAAACTCTTATTATAAATGTTTTTGTATTTATTCTTTACACCTTGATTAAAAACTATAAAAATATCAGGTGGATTTTGTTTGTCTTTGGGACACAATTGGCTGTGCTACAACTTTCTTTTTTTTTAATTTTTATTTTGACCATATTGGCTTACATATCTTTCACAGTAGTATTTTAGGTACATATTAACATTGAATCAGAAAAATTCCCATCACCAAATTTATCCTCCCTCCACTCGCATTCCCTTCCTGCAACTCATATCATCCACACTCAACCCCGAGATGCTAGACTGTCTTTTTTAAGGGTTTACTGTGACTATTTCAAGCTCACTCTTTGCAGACTTGAGGAATTATATATGGTGCAGATAATAAAACCCAGTATCCGACTTATATTAAAAACACACTTTATGTAAGGTGCCTACCTTACCTGCGCTTGCCTAGGAGGGACCACGGTTTGATCCCCCAGTTTCCCATATGGTCCCCCAAGCCAGGAGCAACTTCTGAGCACATAACCAGGAGTAATCCTGAAAGTCACTGGGTGTGGCCCAAAAACCAAAAAACAAACAAACAAACAAACAAAAACAACAAAAAAACGCACTTTATTATCACTTCTTAATGCAATGTATTATCATTTGACCCCAAGACATGGCACTCTGTCACTTAAGTGAAACTTTTAGTCCATTGACATTGATTATTTCCATCGAATTTTATGCCATCTTTTTTAGTTTGATGTGCTTGTGGGGATTTTCTTGTAGTATCCCTTTCAGTTCTTCCTTTAAAGTTTGTTTTGACAGTTTCTGGAGTCTGAACTAAGCAATAGTCCTATCAATAGTGTATGAGATTTTTTTTTCTCTACCACATCCTTACTAACACTAAGACTAACCTCATTCTCCGCTCCCAGTCTTACTGGTGTGAAATAATTACACATCCATGAAGGTACAACGCATAACAACTCCAGACAGCAGAAGATATTGGGAAAAAAACCTTAAAGCAAAAGATCAGACAATGGAAAAATTACTCAAAGAATATAAACAGATGAATTAAGCTCAACAGAAACAACTTAAGAACCATTGGAGTCCCAGAGACCCAGAAAGAAATTCTCCAGGAAGAATCAATGATCAAGAACATCATTAAAGAGAAACTACCACAGCTAAACAATACATGCAACCAAATTCTGCATGCCCAAAGAGTACCAACTAAAAGAGAACCCAGGAAAAACATCCCGAGACACATCTCAGTCACACTGACAAATCCAACAGAGACAGAATACTGAAAGCAGCAAGATCAAAAAGGGAAATTAGATTTAAGGGAGCATCCGTAAGATTTACAGCTGACCTGTCACAAGAAACACAGACAGCCAGAAGGCAGTGATGTGATATAATTACAAAACACAATGATATAAATGCTTTGCCTAGAATACTGCACCCAGCAAAACTCACTTTCAGGTTAGAAGGAAGTATACATGGCTTCACTGAAAAACAACAGCTCAGAAACTTTACAGACCGAAAATCAGCCTAAAGAAAAACTGAAAGATCAACTTTAAGACAAGATTGACCAACAGACATATCAAAATTTGGCAGAAACATGGCACTCCATGACAATACTTTCTCTTAATGTCAATGGACTAAATGCACGCATTAAGAGACACAGAGTGGCTAAATGGATCAAAAAACTCAATCCAACCTTCTGCTGCCTATAGAAAAGACAACTGAGTAGTCAAAACAAACATAGACTCAAAATAAAAGGCTGAAGGAAAATCATCCAAGCAAACAACACCCATAAAAAATCCAGAGTGGCCATACTAATATCATATGATGAAAACTTTATACTCAGAAATTTTGTAAGGGACAAAGATGGACGTTTTGTATTAATCAAGGGATATGTACAACAGGAAGTATTCACTATTCTAAACATATATGCACCATATAAGGGGCCAGCAAAATATTGAATACAATTGTTGACATATCTGAAAAAGAATATCAATAACAAAACAATAATTGTGGGAGACCCCAACACCGCTTTGTCAACACTTGATAGGTCAAACAGGCTGAAATCCAACAAAAATATACTAGACCTGAAAAGTTAAATGGAAGAAAGAGGTCTAGTAAAAATATTTATATGACATTCCACCCCCAGAAACCTGGATACATATTCTTCTCCAATGTACATGGGTCATTCTCCAGGATAGACTACATGCTGGCACATAAAACATACCTCCATAATATCAAGAGGATAGAAATTTTGCAGGCTACCTTCGCTGACCACAAGGCCCAGAAATTATATATCAACTACAAAGTGACAGAGAAGAAAAAATTTAACACCTGGAAATTAAACAGCCTAATACTGAACAACCAGTGAGTCCAAGATGAAATCAAAGAGGAAATCAAATCTTTCCTGGAAACAAATGAAAAAAAGAAAAGACACAAACTAACAGAATCTATGGGACACAGCAAAAGCGGTCCTGAGAGGAAAATTTATAGCATTGCAAGCAAACATAAAGAAGGAAGAAAGGACATACCTTAATAGCTTAATGATGCAGCTCATAGGATTAGAAAGTGCTCAACAAAAGGAACCAAAAATAGGTACACAGAAGAAAATAACAAAGCTGAGAGGAGAAATCAAAGAAGTGAAAACCAAAAAAAATCCAAAAGATCAACAAAAGCAGAAGTTGGTTCTTCGAAAATATAAAAATTGATAAACAATCGGAAAAAATTAAAAGAGAGAAAAAAACCTTGATAACTCGTATTAGAAATGAAAAGGGGGAGATTACTACCAATATTGCAGAGAATCAAAGGATAATCAGAAACAACTCTGAGAAACTCTATGCCACTAAAAATGACAACCTCAAAGAAATGGATAAATTCTTGGACTCTTATAACCATCCATGGTAGAATAAAGAGGATGTAGCATATCTAAACACCCACATCACTATTGAGGAAATTAAAACAGTAATCAAATGTCTGCCCAAAAACAAAAGCCCAAGCCCAGATGTATTCACTAATGAATTCTTTAAAACCTTTCAAGAGGAACTACTACCAATTCCGGCAAGACTCTTTCATGAAATAAAAAAAAAGGAAACATTTCCAAATAGCTTTTATGAAGCCAACATCACCTTGATACCTAAACCAGACAGAGATGCTACAAAAAAAAAAGAAAATTACAGACCAATATTCCTGATAAACATAGATGCAAAGATCCTCAACAAAATCCTGGTAAATAGGATTCAATGCCTCATTAAGAGGATCGTCCACCACGAACAAGCAGGTTTCTTCCCAGGAATTCAAGGATGGTTTAACATCCGTAAATCTAGCAACATAATACACAAAATCAACAACAAGAAAAATAAAAATCACATGATCATATCAATAGACACAGAGAAAGCATTTGATAAGGTAGAATACCCATTCCTGATCAAAACTCTCAGCAAGATCGGAATGAAAGGAACCTTTCTCAATATAGTTAAGGCCATCTACCACAAGCCAGTGGCAAATATCCTCACAGTGAAAACTAAAAGCCTTTCCTCTATCAGGGTCTCAAACTCAATTTACATGCGGGCCACAGGAGGCAAAGTCGGGGTGATCCTTGAGTGCAAAGTCAGTAGTAAGCCTTGAACATTGAGGGGGGTGACCCAAACAACGGAAACAAAACAAAAATGTTTCCTCTAGGGCAGGGCCATATAATATTGTATGGAGGGCCGTTTGCGGCCTGTGGGCCACAAGTTTGAGACCCTTGCAAGTTCTGGCACAAGACAAGGCTGTTCTCTCTCACCATTCCTATTCAACATTGCATTGGAAGTACTTACTATAGCAATTAGGAAAAATTAGAAAAAGATATCAAGTGAATCCAGTTAGGAAAGGAAAAAGTCAAGCTCTCACTGTTTGCAGATTACATGATATTTCATTTAGAAAACCCTAAAAAATCTACAAAAAAGCTTCTAGAAACAATAGGCTCATAAAGCAATGTGGCAGGATACAAAATTAACACACAAAATTCAATAGCCTTTTTATACATCAATAATAACAGGGAAGAAATGGACATTAAGAAAACAACCCTATTCACATTAGTGCCACACAAACTCAAATATCTTGGAGTCAACTTGACTAAAGATGTAAAGGACTTATATAAAGAAAATTATAAAATCCAGCTCTAAGTAATGAGAGAGAACACACAGAAATGGAAACACATACCCTGTTCATGGATTGGCGGGAGTAACATCATTAAAATGGCAATACTCCCGAAAAGCACTGTACAGATTTTATGCGATTCCTCTAAAGATACCCAGGACATTCTTCAAAGAAGTGGATCAAACACTGTTGAAATTCATTTGGAACAATAAACACCCTCAAATAGCTAAAGCAATCATTGGGAAAAAGAATATGGGAGGCATAAGTTTCCCAACTTAAACAATATTACAAAGCAATAGGTATCAAAACAGCATGGTGGTGGAATAAAGACAGACCCTCAGATAATTGGAATAGATTTGAATACTCAGAGAATGTTCCCCAACATACAATTACCTAATTTTTGATAAAGGAGCAAGAAATCCTAAATGGAGAAAAGAAAACCTATTTAACAAGTGGTGTTGGTACAACTGGCTAGCCACTTGCAAAAAATTGAAATTAGACCCCCAGCGAACATCATGTACAAAGGTAAAATACAAATGAATTAAAGACCTGGATATCAGACCCGATATCATAAGGTATATAGAAAAACATGTAGGTAAAGCACTTCATGACATTGAGACTAAGGCATCTTCAAGAAGGAAAATGCCCTCTCCAAACAGTGAAATCAGATATTAACAGATGGGAATGTATTAAGCTGAGAAGCTTCTGTACCTCAAAGGACATAGTGCCCAGGATACAAGAGCCACTCACTCAGTGGGAGAAACTATTCACCCAATACCCATCAGATAAGGGGCTATTATCCAAAAAATACTAGGCACTGACAGAATTTTACAAGAAAAAAACATCTAATACCATCAAGAAATGGGAAGAGGATATGGACAGACAAGTTGATAAAGAAGAAATACAAAAAGGCAAAAGGCACATGAAAAAATGCTCCACATCACTAATCATCAGGGAGATACAAATCAAAACAACTAGGAGGTACCATTTCACACCACAGAGATTGGCATTACCAATTGTGATTGACATCACAAAGAATGAGAATAAGCAGTGTGGCAGGGATGTGGAGAAAAAGGAATTCTAATTCACTACTGGTGGGAATGCCATCTAGCCCAACCTTTTTGGAAAGTGATATGGAGATTCCTCCAAATACTGGATATTGAGCTCCCATACAATCCAGCTATACCACTCCTAAGAATATACCCTAGGAACACAAAAATACAGTACAAAAACTCCTTCCTTACACCAATATTCATTGCAGCACTATTTTCTATAGCAAAACTCTGGAAACAAGATCAATGCCCCTCAAATGATGAATGGCTAAAGAAAATGCGGTACATATACACAATGGAATATTATGCAGCTTCAGGAGAGATGAAGTCATGAAATTTTCCTATACATGGATGTACATGGAATCTAATATGCTGAGTGAAATAAGTCAGAGAGAGAGAGAGAGAGATGCAGAATGGTCTCACTCATCCATGGGTTTTAAGAAAAATTAAAGACATTTTTTCAATAATTTTTTAAATCGGTAAATTTCCACATATTATTCAGAAACTCTAAAATTATAAATTCTAAAATCATTTTTTTTTATTTTTTGGGCCACACCCGGTGATGCCCAGGGGTTACTCCTAGCTATGTGCTCAGAAGTTGCTCCTGGCTTTCCCATATGGGAAACCGGTGGATCGAACCGCAGTCTGCCCTAGGTTAGTGCAGGCAAGGCAGGCACCTTACCTTCAGTGCCACCGCCCGGCCCCAAATTATTAAATTCTTAATTGTACATTCCAAATTCTAAGATTTTGTGTTCTAAAATCTAAATTTTAATTTCTATTCTAAAAGTTGATAATCCAAACTTAAATTTTACACCTTAAATTCTAAGTTCTATATTTTAAAGTTCTAAATTCTATTCTTTTTTTTTTTTATTGTGACCAAAGTGCATTACAAATCTTTCACTGCATCATTTAAGGTACATAGTGACAATGAATGAGGAGTATTCCCACCACCATTGCTGTCCTCCCTCTGCCCCTGTTCCCAGTATGCATCCCAAATCTCCCTCCTCTACCCCCCAAAATGCTAGTGCATCTGGTCTCCTCTTTACAGCTTGTTGTAGATTGAGCTTCTATCATTGGAGATAAAAAGGATAAGAAAAAAGGGAGAAAAAAATTTGATGACAAGCACCAAAAAAAGAAAGAAGAGAGAAAAAAAAAGAAAAGAAAAAAAATGGACCCGGCAAATAAAAATAAATCTCTATATTTTCTTTTCACAAGAGTGAAAAAGAAAGAGAAAAGTGGAAGAAAAAAGAGAAGAAAAATAAAGTCAAAAACTAACAAATCAAATCAAAACAAGAAAAAGTATAGGTAATGAAGTGGTAGGGTTTGGCGTTCCCTCCACTTTTTTTTTTTTTTTTTTGCATA